>JAYDZE010563194.1:0-30831 GCA_034509125.1 Monilaria moniliformis | reverse complement strand
ACGAATTGATGTGTATTATGAAGATAATTGCATGACATAAACTGAATAAATCTCATTCCTAAAAATCTGTAAATTACTATATCCATTAAATATAAAATACCTAAAAACAATGAAGTTACCATATCTATTAAATATAAAATATCTAAAAACTTGGAAGTTGCCATGTGAATGCAAATCGCATCCCTACAATATATGGATTGTCTAATTACTGCGTTTTTATTATTACCCTTTATTGAATTTATTAATTATAAAATATATACACGTGTCATACTGATGCGTTTTTTAGAGTATAAATTTGAATTCCAATTAATCACATACAAGTTATAAAATACCCTAAAATCACTTCTAACTGCAAGAGAACAATGTCCAAAGTAGCAATTATGAGTCGAACCCAAAGGGAGGTGGAATGGTTGTTTAACCCAAAAATAAAATTTAAAAGAAGATTTTGAAAAACACAATAAAATAAAGAAGCTAAAAATAAATAATCAAAGAAAATCACAAGCAAAAATTGGTTTCAGCAATATGAAAAAGGTCATTCCTAATATGTTTCGGATGAATATTGTAAATGACTGACTCAAATCTGGGTTCCTAATTCAATTTCATAGCATTAATGATTGTGTCTATTTTACGCTCTAGTGATACTGAACATGTCAGAAGAATTGTAGAATTAAGATAAGTTGAACACGTCTCAAAATTCTTGAAAATGTCTTTTTGTATCTGAAAATTTCGCCTCCTATTTGCTCTAGGGTTTCAAAAATGTCTTTTTGTATCTGAAAATTGATATTTATAATATTCACGGGTCAATTGGGCCTGCCCGGGTGGACTCTAGTCAAGACCCACCAGCCTTTTCCAAACTTCTTCTTAACAAAAAAGAATATTTAAAAGCGAGTGAGAACTCAATAAACATACGTGAAAACTTATAAAAAATATTATAATATTTGATTTGCATCACATATTATTAGCCGTTAAATGGAAAGATCGTGCGGCTATTATTTGGTCTCCGTTATGCATTGAAATCTAGTTATTATTTGAATACAACTCTATATATATATATATTTAAAACACCAAAAATAAATAGTTTGGAATTTCCAGTTCTGCCCTTTAATGGGACAGGCCAAGAGGCAAGAGCTAAATTCCGATCCGGTCTGGACCGTAGACAATTGCCTCCGCCACCTTCTCTAAATATCGGTGGCATTTTGGTAACTTCGAATGCGTGCTCCCAGATTCGATTCATATCGAAAAAACCAGTATCACCTAAAATACCCCTAACGAAGCCCAGCTTTACAACCCTAGAGAGAGAAAGCTCGAGGAAGGTGAAATGGCGTCTGGATGGGGAATCACCGGCAACAAGGGACGATGTTACGATTTCTGGGCCGATTTCAGCGAATGTATGTCAAGCTGTCGCGAGCCTAAGGACTGCGGGCTCCTCCGCGAAGATTATTTCGAGTGTCTCCATCACTCTAAAGAGGTCTCTACCCATTATTCATTTTTATTCCTTTTCTTTTAATATGTCTGTCGATGTGTTTTTCCAATTCAATTGTGGGATAGTGCATGTATTCAGCCGGGTAGTTAATCTTACTTTGGGGGGGGGGGGGGGGTTGTTGATTTATTGGTTGGGTGTTGAAAGTGGATATTGGTATCAAGTATCTCAAGCGTTCAGATTGTTTGTGAGGCGTGTAGATTTGAGCTGCGAAATATTATTTGCAAGGATCGACACACATTGTTAGTGCTCTTATAGTTTGTTGCGTCTCTTTTGAGTATTGAGTTTATACTTTGAAATAATGTGGGTTTGAATTTGATCCAAAACAAAACGAGATGATGTGGCAAATTTACTCGAGGATGCTATTTAAATTGCACATTTTTCAAACCAAGGGATTTGATTCGATCAGTTTGACTGAAAGGAAATTGCATTTGTAATGTATAGTTTGGTATAAATGTTGTTTGAGTGATAGCTTATTATTTTTTTGAAGGATATGCAATCATTTGTAGTTTCTGTTTATTCTGCAATTTTCGACTATAATCTTCACGTGTGCTGTCGTCTGCATTCTCTTCATAATATATTTGTCAATCATTGCAAAACAAGTCGAAATATTTGTAGTTTTGCTTTTCTTCATCTTAAACCTTTGTATCATGACCAAACAATTGCCTCTTATCCATAAGTTTAAGATACATCACACATTCCGCCCTGGGATTCATTTAACAGAACAGATCGAATGTTTGAGATTGTTGCTTCTTTCTTTTGAAATCATCCATCGCTCATCATTTTCAAATAAAGCTTCTCAGTAATTTGCAAATAGTATGTGATGAAAGATCTTACTGATACTTTAGATAGATCCATGTGGGCTTGTTTATGTATGATCATAGAATGCGTCTCATGAAAGCTTCCAAAAAGTGGAACTTCTAGATACAATATAGTTTCTAGCTCATATTTCTTGGATGTTTTACTCAAAATACTGATCAATGATCATCTACATGATCTACCTGAGTACTCAATTTTTGAAACTCTGTGTTGCTGCCTGCAGTTTGATAGTCTACTTGCTTCTTTTTCCTTAGTCCTTACTTTTCCCTTCCTGCTCTTATAGTGGAAACTAATGTGCTATTATGGTAAAGCGTGTCAAATTATCAATATTATTGATCATTTTGGTGATAAATCCATCTACGTGACTTGTTGGTAAGTGGGTGTGTTTATTTGTATTTTAGAGATAAGTTTAGATAAAGAGATTCATAAACAGATGTAGCTTCTCTCACTTATCAATTATAAAAATCACTTGAATCTGCAAAGAACCTTTCAGGAATAATCCTATGAGTCTCGACCCGTTCTAAGACAATAACTATGAGATTGCAATATTGCTGTATCCGGTGATGTTTGTGACTCTAATTTCGAACTCGGTATTCTCCTTTTTAAACTGGCAGTTGATAGTATTACATTTAGAATTCCCCCTTTTGCAGTTCCAACGGAGGAACCGAGTTTACAAGGAGGAGCAGCGTCAGCTGAGAGCAGCTGCAGACAAGGCCAAGGGAGGAGGTGGAGGTGGAGATGTTGGCCATCATTGAGAAACCATTTTCAACGGAGCCAAAGGAGGGATGGGAAGTAATTGATTTTCTTGAAAACTTTGTTGGAAATAAAACATAAATGAGTTGTATTTATGTGTTATCAGATGTTAAATACAAAGGAAACACCCAACATCTTTAAAATGGGAGTCTCGGTGCAGGAACTGCTGCTGTATGCTTGGTCGTGTATGTATTTCTTGCCATTTGCCTCCACCTGCGGGATGATATTTGTTTTGCTCACTTTGTCAAGCTGACTTGCTTTTACACTTTCTGTTTAGTAGATTGATTAAAGTGTTCATGCTTGCTTGCTGACATGTGTGGGCTATGAGTGTGGAGAGATTCTTGCGGCAGATTCTCAATTTTTGGCCTCACGTAAGCAGGGATGATGTTTGGGGCACAGCTTCTACTTCAAATTTATCCTAAAATTCCAAAATTTTGAATTCTAAGGGAGTGTTTTGTAAAAAGCTTTACTTTTAGACGTGATTGGATCTACCCCTAAAAAATAATTTAGTGATTTTGCGGAGGTTGCTCCACACCAAAAGTGGGCAGTAAGAGCATCACTATCGGCGCTGCAAATGGAGAAGAAAACACGGCGGCTGCGTTGGGGCGGGGATGGGGGGCGAAGTGTCGTGTCGTGGCAGGGCATTTTGCGCGGGGATGGCTGAACGCGGGCTTGCAACCGCCGTGGAGCGGCGGCGCAGCAGCGCGCTTTGCCGCGCCTCCGCCGCAAATAAAGGCAATTTTATATATAAAAAAAAACATTAAAATCGAGAGAGAGAAAAAAAAGACAAAAAAAATTGCATGGCCAGGGGTTACGGGGCTTGTAGGCGGCGAGGGTGGGGAGTGGGTGGAGGGTCACATGAGTAAATTAGAGGTATTTGTAAAATTCACTACACTTATGTATTTTATTCACTCAAATTGAAAACTTTTGTCTCACTTTCCTCACTTTTCATCTCACTTCTTCGACTACTTTCATCTCATTTTCTAGTTCCGATTCAGAGCAATTGGATAAGATGATTGAATTAGCGTTGAAGTCGCGTTAGAGGAGGAGAGCTGTGCTGCGCGGCATAGAAGTCGAGCTTCGTGGACGTACATACGCCAAGAGCTCAAAATTGTCGATCAACGCCTCGTTACATATTATTTCTCCGACGAGCTACAATGGGATGCAATTGTGTTTCGTCGACGGTTTCGTATGACCAGATCATTGTTCCTGCGATTGCAAACACGTTGGTTCGGGATGAGACGAGTATTTCCAGCAGCGCCCCGACGGTGCAGGACGCGACAGACTCTCGACGCTGCTGAAGTGAACATTGGCGATTCACCAATTGGCATATGGTACATCATCGGACATGTTCGATAAGTACCTCTATGTCTCAGAACCAACGGGTCGGGATTGCCTCAGAGCATTTTGTAGCGGGGTCGGCAAGGTCTTTCACAATACGTATCTGAGAAGGCCCACAGTACAGAACGCCCAAGCACTGATGAATATGCACCAGAGGCGTCATAGTTTTTTCGGTATGCTCGGCATCATCGATTGTATGGGCTAAGAGTGGAAGAAATTGCTCGTCCACATGGAGAGGTGGCTTCATCAGTGGATTTAAGGGCACACATCCAACGATAATCCTAGAAACGGTTGTTGACCAACGTTTATGGATCTGGCATGCATTTTTTGGCGTGGCAGGCTCGAACAATTACATCAATGTCCTGAACCACTCATAAATTTACAACGATGTATGCGCTGGTCAGGCACCAGTTATTGAATTCACATCCAATAGCGGAATATACAACATGAGATACTACTTGGCCAATGACATATATCCAAAGTGACCGGTGTTCGCGAAAACGATTACGTGTCCGACAGACCCGAAGAGAACATTGTTTGCTTAAAGGCAGGAAGCGGCACGAAAAGATGTTGAGCGAGCTTTCGGTGTACTCCAAGCACGTTGGCCCATAGTGAAAGGTCTGGCGCGTATGTGACAACAATCATGTATCGCCGACATCATTTATGCATGTATTATTATGCATAACATGATAATCGAAGATGAAGGAGAAGACGCAGCTAATTGGGGCGACGACGAAGTCAAATCTAGCTTTGGAGTGGCCAACGAGAATCCATTTCAAGGTGCACCGCTTTAATTTCGAGAATTTCCGAGAATTTCCGAGTCGACGTGCTTCTCTTCGCGAAAAACGAACTTATAGTCGACTACAACAAAATCTCATCGAAGAAATTTGGGCATACTGCAACTTATTTGAAGCATGAAGTACTTTTCCTATTTATTTATGTAATATTAGAAATTTTAATTATCGGTTTTTAACTAATGTAATTTATGAATTTCAATTAAGTAATTTTCAAAATTTAATTAGTACTTTTTGAATTTGTAGTTATTTAATCTAATTTTCCAAATAACTCAATTTAAATAAATATTAAAAAAAAATAAGAATAGATGAAATAATGAAAATAAAATTGTGGCTGACTTGAGGCTTAATTGTTTAGGCCTGGAATGGAGATGTTGTGGCTGAAAGTAAAATACTGACGTAACAGCTGAAAATTGAGTTATACTTAAATTTTTTTGGGCTTGGATAAGGTGCTCTAAACAACAATGATAAACATGGATTAGCTTAATACATTGCTTTTACAGTATTTTATTCTTCATTCTCCAACTTGCATGTCCAAATTATACAATTGAAACAAATTTAAGAACTTTTCTTGAGACGAGTATGTGGAAAATAAAAAACATATGATTAAATTGATGATTACTTGCATTCAAAACTACCAACTTAATGATTTTATAATTACTATTCAGCTTTTTCATTATAATAAATAAATAAAGCATCACTTCATTTGCAACTGATATATATATTCATTATGATTTGATGACCACATGTATAACCAATTTTTATAGCCACCTGCATATATTGATACTTGAGTTATTGGGGGATAAGTTGGTGCTTTAATGATAAAAGCAAGTCATGATAATAGTAAAATCATGTGATATATTTTATTTTTATATTTTCAAGTTGCAACATAATTACAAAATCACATAACATTCATATTTTATATGATAATTTTAATGCTTGAATGGATTATATGGATGTTTTGTACTAAACAATGTTTATGATTACTCGATTGATTAACATATCTTTTTGTAATATATGTAAATATTTTATAAGATTTATTGGTTAGATAACATAAATATTTATCATTTCATACGTAGCACGACCTAATAAAATAAATGAAGAAATATTGTTATACATATAGCATGCACCAATAAATTAAAATCGTTACACAAAATATAAAACAATTAAAAATTATGAAAAAATAATCGAAATCGAACCGAAACCAAAAATTTCGATTATCGGTTATAACCGACGTTAATTGGTTCGATTATCGATTAACCGATAGCCAACTAACCGAATAACCACCCCTAATTATCCGTACATTGTCAAAGCTACTTTTTTGTTCCATTAATGAAGCGGGCGTGACAGTTGCATATCCAAACCCAATTTTACCCCCTTTTGTTATCTTCCCAAATTGCCCTTTTGCTTTCAATTAGCCGCGTTTTAAAACCCTAATAAACTTTTTCCTACTCTTCTCTATCCGGACCGTCTCGCTGCGCTCCGCTCCGCTCCGCTCTCCCATCTATCGGTAAAACCCCCATTTTCAGCCTCTCCAAAAGTATTGTTAATGTTATTTATGAACTACATAATCCTGTTGACTGCCTTTTCTTTTGATGTTCAATTTGTTGATATTTCAAAAAAATTTTGTGATGCATAAATTGATCTTTTCTCGAAATCATAATTTTGAGGCCATCTTTTGCTGCTTGTCGTACTTTAGAGCAGTGACGATCATTTTCGTTAAGATACTAGTTATATCACTGTTTATAGCAAATTTGGTTGGTGAAATTCTGTTCACAATTTTATTTTGGGAAATTACGTAGTTCATGCGTATAAATTTATCCGGATTACAATTCTTGTAACATCTTCGCTTTTGTTGATAACTTTAGGAAAAATGAGTCGCTCTAGCAGAACTCTCTATGTTGGCAACCTTCCTGGGGACGTTCGTGAGCGCGAAGTGGAGGATCTTTTTTACAAGGTTTTTTTATTTTTCTTGTTTATTACGTTAATGCCAAGTGAATTTCCTTTTATCAATTGCGACTTAAGCAGCTGTGTTGAAATCTAGCTTTAATACCTGGAAAGTTGAACTATCTCTTAAATATATTTCAGAGTTGCATCTTAATATCCGCAAATTTGACATTGTTCAATTTCATTTACTGGCAGTATGGACCAATTGTGCATATTGATCTTAAAATTCCCCCGAGGCCTCCAGGCTATGCTTTTGTCGAGGTAAGGTTTGATTTATTTCTGAGTTTTTAATTTCTTGGAGCTTCTAATATCTACCTTTTCATGACAGTTTGAAGAGTCACGGGATGCTGAAGATGCCATACGAGGGCGTGATGGCTATGATTTTGATGGGCATCGCCTACGGGTGGGCATTTGTTTGTGGTCATCACCTTTTGCTTGCATCTGTTGGCTATGTTAATAAGTTTGATATTTGGTACCAGGTTGAGCTAGCGCATGGTGGGCGTGGAAACTCATCATCGGCAGATCGTCATACGGGGAGTCGTGGTCCCCGAGGAGGAGTTTCTAGGCGCTCAGAATACAGAGGTGGATACTGAATTCATATGTTAATGTCATCCAATGTTCAAGATTTTGACATTACTGCATTTTTTTTCTCTTTTGACCTTAATATTCCAGTTTTAGTCTCCGGCTTGCCTCATTCTGCTTCATGGCAAGATCTTAAGGTAAGAGTGCATTTTCTTGGTGCTCAATATTGGCCAGTCTTTTGTCATACGCACCACTTAGCTGGTCATTGGTCTTAAGTCTTATTGTTTTTATCCAGGATCATATGCGTCGAGCTGGAGATGTCTGCTTCTCACAAGTTTTCCATGAGGGGAGTGGTAAGTTTTATATCAATATGGGTATTTTCTTATGACAGATTAACAAATACATATTGCTAATTTGCTGGCTTATAATCCAATATTCTGGGTACATATTTTCTCCAGGAAATTATTTTTGGGAATCTTAGTTGTGGCATATTTTTCTTAATGTGAATGCAACTTCTCTTCCCTCAGGAAAGACAGGGATAGTAGACTACACAAATTTTGATGACATGAAATATGCTGTGAGTCATCTTGCTTCTATTCCATTTCTTTTTGAAACTGATACACATTTAAATGACTACTTTTCTCTGTTTGTTTCCCTGCTCGAGTAATTTAAACCATGCATTTGTACCTTCCACATTCAATAGTGATTTTTCTTTTTGTCCAATGCAGATCAAGAAGCTCGATGGTTCTGAGTTTCGGAATGCTTTCTCACGGTCTAAAGTACATGTATGCCTCAATGTTCAAGCTTCTGCATGGTTTTATTTTTGGATAGTTTCCGATTACAATATCATATATCTCATAACATCTTTCATTTTTATTAGGTGAAGGAATATGATTCTAGCCGCTCCAGAAGTCGCAGCCGCAGCCGCAGCCGCAGCCGCAGCCCATCTTACTCAAAAGGAAGGAGCAATGGTCGGAGCAAGAGCAGAAGTCCTAGCGTTGGCCGAAGCAGGAGCAGAAGGTTCAATGCTGTTTTGAGACAATTTATGTACTTTTTACTGTTTTTATAAACATATATTTCTGAGACTATTCGCTTTGATGAATCTACTTGCAGCAAATCGCCTAAAGGGAAATCATCACGCCTTTCAAGGTCTCGGTCAAGATCTGTATCTCGGTCTCGTTCTGGATCAAAAGCACGCTCTTTGTCAAGGTAGTGTATACTGCTCTGGATTTTTTTGCTGAAGAGTGTGCTTTCACTTCTGCTTTTTGTTGGTTGGCAAAAGTTGCAATTTTTAATACCTCATTACTGGATGCAGTATACTGTAGATGATCACATATAATACATTTCCTGTCGCACAATAAAGTACTCCTTACATATTGCTGTTGCTTTACTTAAAATGCATCCAAAAAATAAGAACTTTAATGTACAGCTCAAATCTAGGCTAAACAAGTATCTTTGCTGACCCTTTATATAACAAACCAAAAAAGTCATGTACACTAGAAAATTTTCATAGACAAAGCACAAAATAATAAATTTGAAGTTTGTACAAACTTTTTTTTATATTAATTATAAAATATCTAACCTGGTATTTTCTCTAATAAAACTCACAAGTCTGATTGATGCAAATATATTTCTCTGAATTTTCTTGTGTTTTGTTTTGTTCCGCAATAGAACCCAATCATGAATTATAACACTTGATAGTGCCAAATACCAATGACTGTATTTTGCTACTATAGCCAGCAGTTGATGCCGGTAAATATTCGTTTGAACTATTTGAATAAACAAAACATGATATATTTGGTTTCAACCCTTGCTGGAGTCTTGCTCCCTTCCCTTTTCACCCTTGCCCTTCCACTTTTGTGTCATGCATGAGGTTAAGAAAAACTGTGTCAGCTGTCAAAGGATCACTTTTCTTTATCCTTTACAAACTTGGAATTACCTTCTTTCTTGTTTCTAGATACGGATATATGCGCGATCTGGGGATTGCATATTAGGATCTTGTTGGGTAAATTGGTTCAGTTGGCTACAACTCTTTTGGGGTTGGAGGTATGCTGCTTTCTAGATGGTAACTTTGGAATCCTTCTCGATGTCTCTGTTCTAATGAGCATCGCAAATGTCCAATGGGTGCTAGATTGGGAACATGAAGATCATGGATTACTATGGTGAAGCTGGATATTGGACTAATTGAATAAGAGAACACCTTTTTGCAGTGGAAATGTTTAAACTATCTCCAATGGTGCTAAGCTATCAACACATTCTATCCGAGCATTTATTGATTCTTTTGGTATCTTTGCTAATCACATATTCCAGTGCCAAGGTTGTGTATCTTCTTTGATAGGTTACTTGCTTGGGTGAAATTAATATTTTTCGTTCTTGTTTTTCTTCTCATGTGTATTCTAAATGTTTGTGAGTTTCCTCTTGCCCAATATGGTCACGGTCACTATGACGTGGAAGTGGCAACAAGGCTCTTGGATCAAACTTTTAAAGAGGGACTAGTGGATATTAAATTGGGTTGTTTCTGGACCTTTTGCAGATCTCCTTCAAGATCCAGATCCCCGAAACCAGCTGTAAGTTTAGTCATGCTTTAATCAATTGTTGCTCTCCTTTTTCACTCTTCTGGATGTGTATAAAATGCAATTTAATTTTTATTCTAAATCTGGGCACTTGATGTAATACTGTTCCCATTATACTTTTTATATCTTCGTTTTGACAATCATAACACCCAGAAACATACGAGTGCGAGTCCAAAAAAACGCAGTTTAAGCAGAAGCCGCAGCCGTAGCAAGAGCCCAAGCCAGAGCCGAAGCAGGAGCCGTTCCAGGTTTACATCTTTCAGCTTTGTATGTTGTGTCCATAGGATCTACTTTCTTGATGTTAATTAGCATTTCTTATATTTTCTATCAGGTGAAGTAATTTGATGGGGAATTAACGCTGCAGTGCTTGGTTGGTTAATCCTGCACTAGAATTTGCAGTAAATCGAGAGAAACTACAATGTGTTATTGACTGATGGTCGACTTTCTAAGTTTTTCTTGTGTTATCTGAAGATAGTTTTCTGTTTCTGCAAGACCTAGGAATCCAGTATTTTTAAAATTGCAAAATGTAGCCATATCGTCTATACTATTGATGATGACTTCAATTATAAATTACTCAGCCCTTGGACTCCTCAGGCATGTGCTCACAATGCGCTAGTGTATGATTTAACACCTTTTTTGCTGGACTCTGTGCTCTTCAACAATGTTTTATAACTGTTAGCTTTGTGTTGTAATTTATTGTGATAACAGGGATTGAACGTTGTAGTGGGACTCTGGAGCAACAAAGCCACCTATATCTCTAAATGTGTGGTTGGATTGCTAGTAATCTTGAAGTTATGTGATAATCAGGATGCCTATATGCCACCTAATACGAAAATGAGGATTTTGCTCAACTGGGGTTGGCTAGATGCTGCCTTTTAAACATGAAAATGGGTGTTGGATGTGCTTACTCTGGTTGCGTAAATGTTGTCTATTATGAAAATGATTGTGCTCAAATGTGTTCCTTAGATGCCTGCCAAATATGAAAATGGGTATTGGAACAGAATTGGCTTGCCTAGATGTTGCCATAATTAAAATGGGTGTTTGATGTTACATACTGTGGTTGTCTAAAATGCTACCTGATAAGCAAATGAGCATGCTGCCGTGATGCTGTCGGACATTAACATGAGTATTGGATGTTACAGATACTCTTATTCTTGAATGCTGCCTATAAAAATGAGTATCGTGCACCACCTGGTTGTCTAGGTGCTATTTGATATGAAAATATATGTGTTGGATGTTACATAGTCTGGTTGTGTTGGTGCTACCAAGTATGAAAATGAGTGGTGTAACAAAGTCAAGGTTGCCCTTCGTTGCTTGAATGATCTCTAGAATATAAACAAGTACTAAACAAAGTCAGGGTAGCCTTGTATGATACTATCTGATATGTATGTACTTAGTGTTTGCATAAATGCTGCGTGTAAAACGAGCATTATGCTAAAAGTTGGCTACCTATAGATGCTGCATGACATAAAATCGTGTATTGATTGAAATGAGTATTGCTAAAAAGTTTGTTTGCTTAATGTGATAATGTGTATGGAAACAAAGGCGCGACAAGAATTCTTTTCTTTCATTTGTGCCGTCTGACTAAGCAATAGAACAAACCTAATATATCAAATAAGAGCCTTAATAATGAATGTGGACACTTTCACCCCTTTTTTCTCTTCTTTCTAGTTTTGCCGCTGGCTGGGACTGGGAAATTAAGTAAGTTATCATGTTTGAACAAGAATAAAAAATTACAAGTCTACTCGACTTTTATATCATTTTACATACTTTTGTAATAATTTAGATTGCCACTATCAATGTTTCAATTTTTGCTACACGTGCATGATTTTTCCGTCATAGGCATAGCGGCAGCGTTATTCTATCACACGTTCATGAATGTCCTACCACATTGACATATAATCAAATTGCAGCTGCACAAAATTATTTTTGCAACATCAGTCCTTAACTTGTTTCAATTTGCAAACCGCGCCCCTGCCGCGAAGCTAGAAAAACCTCCATCTCCATTTCCACACTTGCACCGCGCAGCCACCGCCACTCTCTCTCTTGTCCTCTCTCTCTCCAACTGAGAATTTCATCCTCTCGGTTTCTGCAACTGCAACAATGTGTGAAAGCGTTTTCTCGAAACTCTCCGATGACGTTATCCTCAACATATTCTACAAGCTCGACGACGATCCACGGATTTGGGCTCGAATCGCCTGCGTCTCGACCAAATTCTCCGCCCTAATCAGGACCGTCTGCTGCAGAACCAAATGCTCGCAATCGACCCCGGCCGTCGTCTCCGATCTCCAGCCGGAGGCGGCGGCGCCCGGCGCATGGTCGTCTCTCTACAAGCTCGCCGTGTGCTGCCCCGGTCTCCTCCACTCCGGCGTCCTCCTCGAGAACTCTGATTTCGGGCTCGAGCGCGAGATCGGGCCCGACCAGAATTATCAGGAGCACAGAACGTCCCGAGCGGCTGAAACCGGCGAAGAAGAAGTTGCTTCTTCCAGCAGCCGCGATCGGCAACCGGTGGTTTCCCTGCCTGATAACGTGTGGTCTCTGTACGATGATTTGATGTACGATACGCTGTACAGCGATTCCGCGACGCTGGCGGCGGAGGCGACGGCTGAAAGGCCCGAAATCCAGCCCGAGGTGAGGGAGACGGAGGATAGGAACCTCGATGTCGGTCCTTGTAAGAAGAGGAAGATTTCTAGGTCACACAGATCTCATTTGGCGTCGGGGATTTGGAATCTGAGCCGTGAGGAAGGGAATAAGCTGCTCGCCAGCAGATTCAAGGGGGATAGTTTGTACATTTGCGATTGGCCGGGATGCGTTCATGTCGAGGAGAAGAGGAATTACATGTTATTTAGGGGGATTTTTAAGAATTTCAAGCAATCGAGGGTTTGGAGAACGATCAACGATGGGAGTAGGAGCAGGATAGATTTGAATTGTGCGTTTTGCTCGTCGAAAGAGACGTGGGATTTGCATTCATCGTTTTGTTTGAGGCGATACTTTGGCTTCCATGAGGACGGGGAGCCGGTTGTTCGAGCTTATGTTTGCGAAAATGGGCATGTTTCGGGAGCGTGGACTGACTGGCCTTTGTACACTTGAAGCAGCAATCTGCTTGTTTATGGGTACAAATTTGGTTGAATATTGTTTCTTGTTATCTGATCGAGCTATTTTTGTGACTGTTTAATTAGTTTGTCTACTCTATATTATTTGAGTTTGATTTCGATAATATGTCAAATTTTCTTAGAATTTTCTTCCATGTGGAGTGATTCTCAGCTTGGTTGCGAAACTGTAAATCATGGTCTTCTATTCTTGGATGCTTTCTTCTAAAATTTGTGATTTGTTCAATGAAGTTGTCTTCTAATCATAATAGTGTGGCTTGAGTGAAATTGGGAGACTGTTTATGAACTTCTTCTCTAATCATAGAAATCTTTATTCAGTGAAATCGGGAAACTATGAATCATCTTGAAGTTGTTGATCCACTCATAGGAAATGACTGTTGAACGAAATGGGAGGAACCTCAAAAGTTAAAATCAGTCTTTGGATTCTCATTTTCATTTTTGCTGTGAGCTTGTACCAGCTTGTTGTTTTGTTTGTTTGTTATAATATAATATCATACTATATTAGAAATCTAATTTAGAGTGTGTTTGATAGCATAGATAAGCCCAAGATAAGGGCTTTATCTTGGTTTAACTTGGTGTTTGGCATCCAAGAGCCCCATGCTAAAAATCAGTTTTTGGCTGGATAACATATCGTGATTCACTCTACGCCCAGATTAAATTCATTCTGCCTTACTTGCCCTCACTCGTTCTTCTTCTCTTGCTCGCCGTCTGCTACCATTTCCATTTCTACCGCAATCTTCGAGCCCTAATTTCTCTTTCTTCTTCCATTTCCATGATTCCATCAACCACAATCTTGCAGCCCTAATTTATCTTGAACAGCCCAAATTAACTGGAATAATGAAATTGAAGACGCTCCATTATCTCCTGCACAATCTGCTCTTGCTCTTCTCCTGCGGAAATAGCCGCCGTTTTCTCTACCCCCGACCCCCTCGCAAAAGCTAAGCTTTCGCGCTGCCTACGCCTAATAGCGGCGCGAGGGTTTGCTGATTGGAGTCTCCGGTGCCCCTTCTAGGCCTGCTCGCCCTGCCAAACCTCATTTGGTATGTTGCTTCGACTAATCAAGGTGTTTGGTGTCTGCAATGTTGTGGATTTATGAATTGTTTTTTCTTAATTTTGCAGAAGCTGTAGATTGTTCAGAATTGTAGGTTTTGTTTCTCGATTAAAAATTTGTAGATTTATCCAATTTGTGTAGAGTATTTGTTATTGATGAATTGCTGCTTATTTCTGTGTTTTTATGCATAAATGACCCATAGTCAGTCAAGCTTTATGCAGGGTTCCCAAAATTTACCTTTTTTTGGGTTCTAATAATTTTTTTGTTTCTATTTTCCACCTACAAGTATGGATATCTGAGTGTCTGATATGCATCATGTGTTACTTCTGTTGGTTTCTGCTTCTGCTTTTAGTAAATTCGTAAAAATGCATCTCATTCTTGCAGAATAAATGGCCCAAGATGCTAAAAGGTCGAAGACTGATGTGGAATCAGGAACTGATGCTCCAGTCCCAATTGTGATAATATCTGAAGCACTTGGCAGTTTATTTGGTACTGATGAGAGGGAGATGTCATAAGCTGAAGTGTTGAGGCAAATCTGGGAGTATATAAAGGCTCACAAACTTGAGGTATGCCACTGAGTTAATGGTTATATTTCTCTCCGCTGCTTTATCTTTGTGTTTTGTCAAGATATTCTTCATCATGGTTCAAACTGTTTTTTAGGAATGATAATCTGAATCAGATTCATATACACCAATCATGTGAAAGGTTTAACCTTGTATTCAATTTTGATTTCTTGAAATTTAGCTCTTTGACCTGTTAAGAAAATTGTGTTTGTATATCATTGAGTTCTTAACTTCTTTTCTTTGGCTTTGTTCTACATGTGTTGTATTTAGATGCAGTGGCCTAATATATTGTGAAGTATATTCATTCTCTTTGCGTAGATGTTCATGCTTGGGTTATGAATTCACATATTTTGTGTACCATCAATTCTTAACTTTTTTCCTTTTTGAGTGTGGATATGCATCCAGTGTTCCTTATTGTTTAAATCTATCCATGTTTGTGGCATTTTCCTTACTCAAAATTTTCAACTTGAATGCTCTTTGAAATGAGCATAGATGAAAAGAACTCATGTGATATGTGAGCTGGAACAAGAAAGCAATCTTCTGGTATTCTGTGGTGGTAATCTCTTTGTATTGTGATTTTTCTCTCGGATAGTTAACTCATGCATTGGATTAAAGTCCGTTGCTTCCTTGCCTACCCCTGTTGGCATTTATGCGTTTGTCTTAATATTTTCCTGTCCTTTTTCCATTTTGTTATGCTGTTCACAGAAGGTGTTATTATTATTTTTTTTTTTTAATGATCTAAAGTATCTTTCCTCTGTTTTGCTACTCTAAGATCATTTGAACTCAACGGTGATCTTGTGAGATGAAAAATTACATGAGCTGCTTGGCTGTGAAAGCATCTCAGCATCGGAGGTACCAGAGTTGTTGGCACAACACCACTTATTCAAGAAATCATGATAGAGGCAGTGGGAGAAATGTGGTCACCAGAAATGAAGAAGGCATGAAGTGTGGCATATGATCATTTGGTTGCTGCCATCAAGTCCCAAGTGAATCCACAACCATAAATTCTCTTTCACAAATCAATTATTTCAATATGAAATTTGGTTGAATCTTGTGTTAATTTTGGGTGTATTATGAAAAATTATTTCAATAGCTTCATAGGACCAAAGTACTCTTTCAAATTTGTGATTATGGAAGGCACATTGTAAAACAAAATGTGTTTTTTTGAAATAGAAATGCATTTTTGTTCATATCGTTTATTTGTACTTAAAAAGAATAAAGTAATAAATATATATGGGATTGATATATATGATCTATGGATAATAGATTACATAAGTTGCTATCTACGACGGTTTAGAGTCAAATAAATAAGATAAATTATTGAAGAAAACAATTTTAGTAAAGCATTACCAGACTTGGAATAATAAGTCTTGTTTAAAGGAATAACCGAAAACATCACAAAAATAACTGGAATAGTATTTTTGATTTTGGAATAATTGAAATAATAAGCTTTCTTCAAAATGAGTGGGAAAAAAAGTTAATATTAGGTATATTTCTTTCGTCACATAGGACAATTTTGTAATTTTTAAATCTTATTACAGATAAAAATGTCCAAATAAACATACTGAACATCTAATTATGATATCTAATTTTTTTTTATCTCATATATCAAATAAATGACATGTTTATACTATCCTAATATTTGTATATCTAGTCTTACTTCATCTATACTTATATATCAGACATGGCAACATCTTTAGAATATCCATACAATACACTTGCAATTTAGCGTGGTCTAATATACCTCTTCTGTACGTGGATAGTGGATGATGGAATGCATAGGGGTGTGGGCTGTATGCCGCTATTATATTCTCTTTTCTTCAAATGGAAACGGAAGATTGAGATTTGTGTATTGGTAATGCTATTACATTCCCTAGAGTGTGTTTTCTTTGATGAAAAATGGTGAATATATATATATATATATATATTTGTTCGTTTTTTTTTTATTTATATGATAGATGTGGGAATAATTTTTTTTGCAGACAATTCTTTTTCTCACATTTTTATTTCAATTCACGATAATATTATCATGGGGTATATATGTGATAATATTTTCTTCCATTTTTCCTATATTTTACATTTAAGAGAACATCAGATAAAAAGCGCGAGCCTACTAAAATTTGATAATTTGTTCCGTCTGTTCTTATCTCTTGTTTTTTCTATAACATATTTGTAATAAAATAGAACACCTCCTTCAAGGTATAGAATTATTTTCCATAGTGCGCGAGAGCCTTATCTTTCTTATCTTGTTTGTTGGTACAAATATGATTGCGGGCACATGTGGTTTTCTGCTGATTTGGTTACGTATGTGTAACGTTATTTCCCGATTTGATGTGGTGATGTGATTTATCAAATTATATATGACGAGATGATGAAACAAAACTTAATTGCAAAATGAATAAGGGCTCGTTTGATAGCCATGTTAAGATATGATGAGATAAATAGAATAAGATGAGATTTAAGATAAGAATTTATTGTACAAGCAAGTTAATGATTTAATGTTGTTATTTAGTAGATGAGATAAAAATAAAAATAAAAATAAGTGTGGTGTTTGATAGATTAAATAATATTATAGATAAAATATAAAATTATATTTTTATCCTTATTAAAAATATAATTAATTTATCTTATTTTACTAATTAAAGCATCATTTAACTAATATAAATTTAGCACTAATTATACTGAACAATTAATTAATCAATCGAAGTTAAAATTTATTAATTTGTGTAACTTTTGCTAAATATTAATTTATATAAATTAATATGTATTAATTAATTAATTAATGATAAATTAATTAAATTTGGATAAAAATTAGCTTATTTAGTGATTCAACACACATTTTATTAAGTTAAATTAAGATATATTAAATAATTTAGATAAGTTAATCATAATTAATAGATTAGGATTAATTAATTGAAAATGAAAGATCTGATCCACCATTCTTTCCCTTCTCCTTCTCCGGCAACCGGCGGCCGGAAACCATATCCAAATCGAAACAAGAAGAAACGAGCATGCCAAATCAAAATAATGATCCAAACGAAGAAATCCACTGCCCAAACCAAATCAGAAACCAAATGAAGAAACCCACTGCCCAAATCGAAATCACAAACCAAATGAAGAAGCAATACAAAGAACAACAAATCGAAATAAGAAAATCAAAAGAAGAAACCCACTGCCTAAATTGAAACCGGAAACCAAACGAAGAAGAACAAAAACAGAATCGAAATTATGAACTCAACGAACAAATCCAAGAAGAACGGAGTGGCAAATTTTGTGGGGAAAAATAGGCTCAGATCTGCCAAAATCATCATAGCCCATAATCGAACAACAACTCGAAACCGACTGCCCAAATCAAAACCAGAAACCAAACAATGAAGAACAAAAACAGAATCGAATCACAAACTCGACGAACAAATCCAAGAATGGCGTCGGCAAATTTTGGGGGGTGAAAGAGGCTCAGATCTGCCAAAATCATCATCGCCTCAAATCGAACAACAAACGAGAAACCCACTGCACAAATCATCCCATTCGAACACAAACAAGCATGCCAAATCGAAATAAAAAACCAATCGGTCCAAATCCACACGTAATTGAACAAGATACGGTGGCCATGGAGCAACAACCGACGACGAATATTCAGCAACAGGCGACGGCGGCCATGGAGGTCGTGGCCAGATCTGGAGTTAAGAGCAGGTAAGGAACCACCACTACCGCCGCACGAACACCACTACCGCCGATAGTTGCCTCCGAGAGCGAGAGAGCTGCATGGGTAGAAAGACATAGAGAGTTGCGTCCGTGGAGCGACGACGACCATGGTGCGACAACAACCACTACCGCCGTTCGCCACCGCCTCGAGGAAGAGAGAGAGTCGCAGGGCTAGAGAGAGAGTGAGATCCAGCCAGAGGGAGAGAGATGCAGGGGACAGAGAGAGAGAGAGTCAGGGGTATAGTGAGAAAGTTGGAACAAGCAGTAACTTATCGCACCAAAAGAGGTGTGGTAAGGTGTCGGACATTTAAGGACTGAACGACAGCGTTTTGTGCGTTTCTGGAGCGGGCCGAGATAAATAATCGCGGCCCGACGGGCTGACAAGAAATCCTATCTGCTCTACCAAACACCTCTAATACACTGTTGGGCCAATATTATTTATCCTAACTAGGCCTAATCCTATCTATCAAACAGGGCCTACACATGTGGACACATCTAACTATTCAATTCACATTCTTTCCTAGATAATTGTGTCAAAAAAAAAAAGGACACTTCAAATGGAACACAAGGAGTACCATTTCTAATATTCAATATATATATAACTCACTGGCAAGTCAAGCGAGTCGAGGAGGATGGGAGAATGTTAGGGTGCAAAGCTCCATCCGTATACATGCGGATGGAGGCATGGGAAACCATATATTTGCAAAGTTGAGAGTAGGATGATAGGGTATAGTTTTATACTAATATGAAACACCTAAAGAAATAAAGAATAAGAAAGATTCCAATGTATGATAGTACAAGTGTGCACACATTTAAAAACAAGTAGCTAGCTAACTTCATTATTTTGGAAAACAATAGATACAGCCTAAGCTCCAATTAAGAGTCGTCATCATCACTAGGAATGAACCAAAGAAATGTTAAAATTCATCACCGCCGTTGATCGGTTTTTTAATGCACACCAAACCAACATTACAACTAAAAAAAAAAAAAAGAAGGAAAATCCAAATCCTGAAGATTACTAAGAGCACCTACGATGATACATAAATATGAGAAAATTAGTAATGCGACACTGTGTACACTACACACCACAGCAAAGGATTGATTTTGGAGGAAGTGGCAAAACTGCTATCAGGTAGTATCCGTCGTGGCGGGCCCCACGCCAACACCTTCCCATGGGCTAAGACGCTCCACTCACTCTCCCCGGTGCGACTGGACGCTGAAATAAGGCGGGTCCCCACAGGATATTAGTTTTTATGATATATTGTGCGTTTGTAATTTTCTAACGACTGTTTTGTCTAACAGCTAGTTTATCATTTTCACCAACAACTATTTTTCTAAATTTCTTTATATATACATATTTATCGTTTTCATCTTCATCTTTATCACAACAGCTTCTCATATCTTTCTTTGATTACTTCTAATTATCTCATTCATTCCAAAAGTATCACATTTATGGTCTGTTTGTTAGCCTAGACGAGATAAAAGTGAGATAAACAAAGTAAAATGGGCTTTAAGATAAAAAATTACTGTTACAACAAGATAAAGATTTAATGTTATTGTTTGATAGGTAAGATAAAGATAAAAATAAATATGATGTTTGATAGGATAGATTATCTTATAGATAAGACATAAAATGACCTTTTTGCCCTTATTAAAAATATGAATATATTTATCTTATTTTGATAATAATAAATTATTGATAATAATAAATTATTCAAATAATCTTTATTGTAATTAAGTTATGTTTAAGGAAGTTAAGTTAAATTGAGGATTAATTAAATCCAAATGACAAAATCAATTGAATTATTGAAAACTGATTACATTTTAATAAATTAATTATCGATCAGGCTTATTAATGATTAATATTACTATTGGTATTATTTAATTGACAAGTTCAGATTAGTATTAGTTTAATAAGTATTTAATATTAATTAAGTAGTTGAATGAATTAATTAACACATTTTTAATTTTAATTATTCAAAGAATGGGAACAGAATCCAAGCCTGTGCACCCTAATTTTAATTAGTTTAATTTTAATTTTAATTTGAGTTAACTGATGATAAATTAATTATTAACCAAAATTTAGTTAATCCAAGTCTGTGCAACCCTAATTGAGTCTCCACAAACCCAAACCCAAACCCTTTGCCATTGCCCTTCCACCGCCTTCCTCCACTGAGCTTGTACCCGCCGCCACCTTCCTCTTCACTGCCTCCCAAATGGTGAAAAATTGAATAGAAAAATGGAAGTCAGATGGAGTAACATGAACAACCTCATTGAACAAAAAAATGAACACAAAAAATTCATCAAAATAGATTAGGAAAAAAATTACCAAAAATCGAACAAAAAATGAATCAAATTAACCAAAAATCGAACACCAAAAATGAATTGAGGAAACTGGCTCAGAAATCGAATACATAAATCTTCATCGCCCTCACCAACACACCAACATCGAACATAAAATTGGCCAAAAATCGGACACCAAAACGAACTAACCGAACTCATCAAAAGTGAATCCAAAAGATGAATGAAATGAAATCGGCGAGAGCAATAAATTTCGCAGGAAACGAAATTGAAATCACCAAAAGTGAACCCAGAAAATGAATCAGCATGTGATATTGGAGGCTCATATTTTAATTAAAATCATCACCACCCCAAAACAGTCCCAAATCTGCACGCATAACACGCCTAGAAACCCACTGCCCACCTCCAAGAGCAAGAACAAGAACACAGAATTTATCAGATTAATAAAGGCTCAGATCTAGGACAAAAATCACCAAGAAATGGTGCGACCGCCTTAGCTGCAAACCCAGTTGTATCAAACATGCCGTCTGGGTTTGCCCGGCCAAGAAACGACCGCATCCCATCTCCATCAACCAACCACGACATCACAGCCCAAACGAGAAATCAATTTGCCCTAGAATTGTAAAAAAATCACACACAAACCCCACTTTCGAAGGGCGGAGGTAGAGGCGGAGGCAGAGGCGGAGGCGGAGGCGGACGCGGAGGGCGGAAGGCGGAAGTAGATGCAGATGCAAATGCGGAAGCGGAGGGAGGCGGAGGCGGATGCGGAGACAAAGGTAGAGGGCGGAGGCAGAGATAGAGGTATAGGGCAGAGGCGGATACGAAAGCGGAGGGAGGCGGAGGCAGAGGGATGAGGCAGAGGCAGAGGGCGGAGAGAGGTATAGAGAAGATGGCGTAGAGAGAGGTATAGAGATGTGGATAGAGAGAGGACCGTGGAGTAAAGTGAAGAGTTGGAGTGAAGAGAGAGAGAGAGTGGAGTGAAAGGTTAATCTCGGTAATCGGTGTGAAACAGTAATTAATCGCACCCCTTTGGTGCGATAATGTATCAGAATTGGAGGAAATGAAACGCTGTCGTTTCATCAGATTTTGGAGCAGGCCGAGATAATTAAACTCTATCCTATCAAACATCTAAATTGCATTGTTGGGCCCAAATATTTTATCTTATCTGGGCCTAAACTCACCTATCAAACAACCCCTTAAGTGATTAGTATATAGTTATCCACCTTGATAAGCGATAGTAAAAATTTAGACGATTCAAATGCATTTTACATGGACTCTGTTTTTTTTTTTTGTGTGGTCATTTTCAAATTTGACGATGACGATATTATAAAAGTGTATACCAAGTGTACTTATTTTAGACATATCGCATATTTGTGTTTAACATTATACGTGTTTATGACTAACATTATCATTTTTTTTGTGTCTAACATTAAACGTAAAATATATAGATATACTCACTGCACGATGAAATTTCTTTGAAATGGAAAGATTAAATTATGTATGCATTTTGTTGTTTAACAATATCCATTTTTTGTGTAGAGACAAATTCCAAAAAGTTGTATTTTAAAAAAAAATGCTTTATGTATTTTTTATGTTTAACATTATGCACATGTGTTGAAAAGTATACATATTTATGTTTGACAACATGAATTTTTGTATTTACCATTAAGCATAAATAATAAGTTTAAACCAATCATATTCATTAAAAGTTCGTTAAAAATTTGAAAAAAATTATCACAATAAGCAAGATCAGTAGATGAGATTTAGTGATATATATATATATCATGTAATACTTGGATACTATATCATTCATTCTTTGTAAATAAAATAGGCATAAACAATTGATCATCAAGATACACAGAAGATGCAGCAGATATATCAAGTATATAATAAGGTGAGAGAAATGGCACATTACAGAATAGCTATCAGAATATTCCAAATAATAAAGAAATACCACTTTGGATTTATTCTTTTTCAACCTTCTAAATTAGCTCATCTTCTTACCTATATTTCTGTTGGGCTTGCATTTTCCACCAAAAAAGAAATAAATAATTCTAGTTTGGTTGAGCGTCCACTTCTACTTCATCGGAAAATAGTCTAAAATAAGACATTTCTTTTTTCATGAAATTCAATACGTATTGGACTTGCTATTATGGTTTTCAACAATGCATTGCGAAACTATAAAATATTTTTGATTTCTATAAAAAGAAATCACTTGCTATTTCCCAAAATATAGTACAAACTTATGGTTCTTGAGTGATGTATACAGTCAATAAGTAAGAAAAATAAATGAGACAATAATGAGCCAACAACCTTGTTATAAGACTAAAATGTGGTGCCATTTTCTTTTCTTTTCAGTTTTCACTGCATAATGACAATAATAACTGGAAAAAGATAACTCACCTACTTGACTATAGATATATAATATTATGTATATATATATATATATATATGGAGAGGTTCGAATGAATCTTATCGTGAGAATGTGAGAACCATTTTCAGCCATTTGATCGCGATGATCTACGGTGGATGCATCTGCTCGATGGATGAGTGCAGGTTCTAGGTTTGAATTCTAGAGATAGTGGAATTTTAGAGTGCAGTTAAATTAATGATGAATGTAGTAACTGTACAGGTTCAATGCAGTGTTCTTACGTTCGCACAATAAGAGATGTTTTTATTTTAACCAACCCCTATATATATATATATATATATTATGTACCGAAATGAAAATCATAATAGTTTTACTTATATTAAAAAAAGTAATATACTGCTTTTATCCGATAATATTATTCATTCAAGAAGATAAATCGTCTATAAGTAATTAAGGAGTTATGACACACACACATATATAATATATTCTCGATATAAATTCCAATAATTAAACTCATATACGAGTCCGATCATGTCCATTCCATATGAGTTATTAAGTTATATCCTAACAAATATTACAGTATAGAATCGAGTAAGTGGCAACATTTTAGTAAACTTACAGATTTTATTGTGTTACATTGAACCTAAGGTTAATTATAATTTGGGAGGAATTTTAGCATGTATTTGATTCACAATTCTGAATAAATTGAAGTACTTACAGTTATTTTTTAACGATCACTAACTTTGCAAATATGTTAAATTAAAAAAATATAGAATCTAAGTAATAAAAGAGTGTACTGTATCAATTTTTTCTATTTTTGCCATTTTTAATCGTAACACTTGCAACATTGCTATTCACAATAAATAAATAAATGTTCCCTAAAAAATTAACTAAATGTTAAGAATTCATGGCGACAAGTTCAATAACTAATATCAATGCTTACCACCCTGAATAGTATAATACTATATATTTTTATTATGGTTGCTCGACAATTTTTACTGAAAATGTACCACAATAATCACCAAAAACAATTTTAAATTCAATCATTCAATTGACCTTTTAAATTTAGAGCAACCACAACGGTTGCAGAGTGTTTATCTCGAAGGGCAAGGCCGGCGGTCTTAATCGCTACAGCCTCATGGGCCGTCGGGAAGTGCCGAGGCAGCAGGACAATGGGCCAAATTCGGCCTCCATGTGCCTTATGTGCGTTGTTGTTTAATTTCGTCCATAAAATTCAATTTCAGCTTGTTTGATAATTTTGCTTAGCGACTCCGTTCCAAGCGACGACGCGGGTGGGGAGCATTGATGTGGAGCCGTCTAATTGAAGTAAAGGCGGCCAAGCGCAAGATGAAGGGGAATACGCCAGCCACAAGCAGTGTTGCTTCGCAGGATGTGAACATATTCACAATGGTACTTGAAAAAAAAAAACGAGATCTCGTTGTGGAATTTGTATTTCAAAGCCAATTGCACTGACATGTTTGGAATGGATGAGCAACAACTAGAGAGTCACCGCATGCTTATTTGAGGCCTCAAACATAAGTTGAGAATGTCTAAAATTTTCGATTATGTAATCTTTCTAATTTTAATTTTTTTTAATCATGCAATTTTAGGATTTTAATGTATGTAATTTATTTTATTTCAATTATGTAATTTTAGGATTTTCATGAAATTTTTTATTTTAAAATTATTCACAAATTAAAATTTAATTAGAATATATAAATAAATATTCAAAATTGCAAATTATAAGAAATAAGAATGAATAAATAAAATAAAAGATGAGACCCGTGTATAATGATAAGAGAAGATAAATTAATGGTTGAGGGTGTTAAAAATTAAAAGAAAAGATCCCGTAAAAATGTGCTGAAATATAGTATCAACACCTATAACTTCTATATGGAAGTGGTTGCATGTCAAGAAATCATCTACTCCAAAATTCTCAAAGAATATTTTCACGATATAGTTAATAGTGTTAATTAAGAAAATTACAGTTGATCTAATGAAGTTACTGCACGATCTTCCATCTCCCAACAATGAAACCCTCTAATAAAATAAGCCAATTTTCATCCACCCCTTAACCACTCACCAAAAATCCCTCTCTTTCTAATTCTCTCACCTCAGACTCAGTGAGAGTACAAGAAAAGGAAGGAGGAAAAAAGGGAGGTAGCTACGGACTCTCTTTCACCAAACATACACCAGTAATGGAGGTCATCAGCAAAACCCACGAAGAAGAAAACCCACATTGCTGAAATTACTGCAATGGGTAAGGCGGAGGACGAGCAGTCTCAGCCGAGTACACCGCTTGATGCTCAGGGTACAACCCCAGCTCCGGGGAGCAGCAATGGCTGCTGCTTGGGCTGCACTAGGCTGCGGAAGTCGGTTACCTTTAGATGCGTCTTCGTGTTGGTGCTTGGTGTAGCAGTGTTGTTGTCGGCCGTTTTTTGGCTGCCATTTTTTCGTTTTGGAGATCGTAAAGATCCGGATCCGGATTATGCAGGTTGGTGGGATTTGTTTGTTTGTTGCTAATTGTTAGAATTTTTAATTTTTGAATTCTGGTTCAATTGTTTCTATAATAGTGATTATCAGCACTTTTTCTGTACATGCAGATATGTGTGTCGGTCTCGTGGTAAGTCAGTGTGTTTTGTGTGTCTGAATGCTTATTTTAGGTGGTTCCATTCTTGAATTTTAGTGTTGTGACGGCGCATTTTGGTTTTTGGGGTTTAGACAATGATTTTAGTTTATTCCTCTCTTTTGATGACTGAATTGAAGTTTGTCTTGAACTAGAAAAGATAAACTTCCATTTTTCTCATTAAAAGTTCTTAACTGTGATTGTGGTTGTTCCTAAATTGTTAACAGCTTTTTTTTGTTTTGTTTTGTTTTGTTTTGTTTTGTTTTCAGGGATAATTTGCTTGATGATAGTCATATTTATCTTGAGATCAAATAGTACTACTTTAAATGCTTTTTGATATCTACTGATTTGCAAACTTATATGTATTTTGTAATTTTGCATATGGCTATGTACAGATGAATGAGTGTCCTAGCTTGGATTATGCATGTAGAGTTTCGGGTTTCGAGTTGCATATTTCGTTTCATTTGTTGTAGGATGAAATCTGAAAAATGAGAGCCATTGTTTTACATTATTTCTGGAAAATGCTTTTTATTTATTGGATGAAGGCAAATTGATAGCTCAACCGATTTAGGAGATAATGAGTTGTTAGTGTCATAAATGAATTTAAGCTCAACTGGTGACCTTGTTTAGGAGGATTAGTCATCTTAGTGCAAGTGTCATAAATGAATTTAAGCTCGAAGTAGGCTATATCGAACTTTTAAAGATATGCAGAATCCAATCTGGTTGCCGATGTTTTTGGTTGAGAGTTTAGGAATATTACTGTGGTTGGCGCTGAAGTCCACTTTTGATTAGATATGGTAAGATTGGCCCAATAGTTTTTGCTTAGGATTTTGTTCATTGATCATTTAAAAACCCATAACTTCTTTTTTCGGGTGATATAATTAATGAAGCCTTATAAAGCTTGAAAATGTACGAGTTACAAAAAGGAAGTCCAATTAATAAATCTAAGCTGTTCTCTTGAGAAAGATGCAATGATTGCACACATATATCTCTTGCTTATGAATTTGTTAGAAATGAGAGATGCTCGTAGAATTTTGACGGTGAAGAAACTTGGGACTTTTTACCCTCTAATGAAACAAGAATATAGGGTAACAAAAGGAAAGAATTCCAAGCTTGTATTAAGTTAAACATGGCACATTTTTTATATATTTTCTTCTTTCGTTTACACTTTTGTGAACATTTGTATTTCAGCTGGATGTAATAGATTACTGAGGCAGAGTGTTGTGTTGAGCGAAGGATTTGAATAAAATTTTCATTTTTTTTTCTTCCTTATTAATCGGGCATGATTGAAGTTTAGTCCACTGTTGTAAATTGCCGTACTTGTAGTGAAACCGTGTTATGAGTAGTAGGTGTTTGATAGAAGATTCTCTATCACTTTGATTACATTTTTTTTCAAGCTGTTCCATCTCATACATTTCTAGTTAATTAATTGATAAAACATCATTATATTGTCTTATTGAGGAATACATTTATTTGTTACGCCATCATATGAGGTTTGCTTGATACCATCCAGGTTATGATATAGTGGCGAGTTTCATGCTGAGCAAACCAACTTCTTTTCTCCAAGATCATGTCTTGCAACTTGAGGGTGACATTTTTGATGAGATGAGCTTCCCCTCCGTTAAAGTACTCCTATCAACCCTTGCTTTGTTTCTTTTAGATCGGACACATCCTTGTTTGATAGACGCGTCAAAATTTTAAATACAGAGCATTTTGAAACTGTTTTCAAAATTGAGCAGGCTGCAATTAATTACTAACTTATTAAACTTGTGTTGCCAGCCCTTGTTTCAAGGAATTTAAAGGGATGATAACCTAGAATCGACTCGTTAACTTGTTGGTGTCGTTTTTTGTATCCGTGAATCTTATTAGGTTCCCTTTGAATGACAGGTAGAAATTATATCCGAAAAACCATCAGCTCCAAACAGAACAAAAGTTGTGTTTGCAGTCGAATCAGATTTGACAAGCCAGAGTTTAATCAGAGACTCCTTCATGTATCTAATCTTGCGCCAATCAGTTCTTCATCTGACTGCATCTTTGTTCGGGGATCCGTTCTCCTTCGAGGTGCTCAAATTTAGAGGAGGCATCACTGCTAGTCCCGAGCAGAAGGCATTCCTCATGCAAAGCGGGCAGATCCTTTTCAACTTCACCCTCAACTTCTCCATCGATCAAATCCTAAACAATTTCGATGAACTTAGGACTCAACTGAGGACGGGCTTAGATCTGGTTCCATATGAGGTCTGAGGATCTTTTATGCTTTTCCTCTTACTGTTCTAACAGCTTTGCTTTTGACCCAATGCATTTTCTTGATTTGCTATTCATGCCAATTAAATTCCTTTTGGAAACGATTCTGATACTTTGCTAATTTTTCTGAAATGCAGAATTTGTATATAAGCATGACCAACTTACAGGGTTCAACAGTCGATCCACCGACAACAGTCGAGTCGAAAGTTCTCTTGGCAGTGGGTATTAACTTCTCGATATCAAGAATAAAGCAGCTGGCTCAAACTATAACCAGATCTCATTCCAAGAATCTTGGTCTAAATAACACTGTGTTCGGTCGGGTAAAGCAGGTTTGTCTTTCATCTATACTGCAGCACTCGCTTGGCAGTGACGGCAGTGGTCCATCGCCATCACCATCACCCTCTCAGTCTCCGCTCCCGCGCTCCCATCTTCGCCACCACCCCCACCACCATCACCTCCACCATCCTGTGGCCAGTCCCGCTCCCCATATTCCACCTTCACCATCAACGAGGCACCATAAATCAACAACTGGGAGAGGATCACCTGCATTTACACCGGTTCCTGCACTAGCACCAGCACCGGTAAAGAATAAAGCAGCACCACATCCAGCTTGTCGTTTTGGCAATGGTAATAAGTTCCCTTGGAAGCACCATAAACACCGCACTCACACAGCGCCTTCTTCAGCACCAGGCTACGCACCAAATGCAGCCCCATCACAACTAACACATACAGACGCCCCGCCTCCCAAACTGTCTCTGGCTCCTGCACCAAGTCCACCTCTAGTAGCGTATGCTCACAGCCATCCCCCCTCGAAGAGTGAAGTTCGTGCAAGGCCATTGGACATAATGGTTTCACCCTCACCATCTTCATGTGAGTATATAACCCCACCACCACCACTACCACCACCACCCTAAAAAACACACATTTCGAAAAACTCATATGTGATTGAAGCAATATTTACTAGCAATCTTGATTGATTGCCCCCTTTTGCAGCCTCTGCAGGTATCAACAGCTCGAGTGCACAGGCTCTCCTGCTGCTTGCTTTAGTCACATTGCTTGCTTCTTCCGTAGAGGCAGCAGGAGAATGAGACACATAAGTTTAAGGCGGTTGCTGGGACGGGCTTGTGCAAGAATTTTGGTGGCAAGAGTGATGCCAAAAGGGCCATAGCTCACGGATTGAGTGCTGCAGATAAGTTGTGCTGTGGTTGTAAATATTTTGACTGAAAAATTCGAGCGGCCAAACCAAACCCATCCATCTAAAGGTCAAAGTCACAGAGGTCACGGGCCGTGATGATGGAATGCGCTGCCGCCGAGTTTATGTATGAATATCTCTTCTGCATAAGTTTAAGGAGGGAAATTTCGACAAATGTAAAAACATCACCATTTTTTCTTCTTTGGTTTCTTTATATATTTTACATATATATCATAATAAATAAATCATATTACTACCTCGCATTGGGTCTGTTTTGTGTTGCCTCGGCTCTTTTATTGATCGATGAAGATTCAATAGACAGTGAGCAGATTAATGGTCCAGATTTGTCTTCATGATGTAAAAATCATAAGAATAAAGAATTATGTCTTTTACTATGGTCTTACACAAATGGAAGCCACGTGAATTAAAAAAATTCGGTACTAGTATTTATGCATGGCAAGTGGTGAGTGTATACGAACATGTCTAGCCATAGACAAAAAACCGTCGAGCGGGAACATCGGAGCGCTCGAGAGAATATCTGCGTTTACCAGTTTGTTATATAAAGGAAAAATAAACAAATGAAGATTTCCTACATGAAAACGTCAAAAAAATAGTCGTAATTTCCGGTAGGAGGTTTTTTTCGGTGACGGAATAATCTGCTCTCGCGCTCTCCCGTTGCCGTTGCATCACCCTGAATGCCTCACCAGTGTTCAGGGTATACCAGAATCTGCGTGTGGAAAATTTGCTTTTGATTTATTATTTTTTGTTCATTTTCGGTCTAATCTTCGATCTCATGGTCGTTTTTCCTTGAATATAAAAAGAAAACAAAATATATTTGGTGATTTTGATTTTGGTAAGAATTGTTCAGTGTTGTAGATGGAAGCCTGCATATCTGTTGACGTTTAAATCATTACAGTGAGTGTGTGTGTGTGTCTATAAATTTATATTGTGTTATTTTTTATCCATATTCGAATGAGAAATTAGCAATAAAGAATCCAGCATATGTATCTGTATTCAATTTCTTGAATTTCTGCTTTGTTCGCTTGCTAGTTTGTCGTGTGTATATGCAATGTTGCTCTTTAGTCAATCGAAGAAGACGAACAGTCTCATAGTTGTAGTAGTTTGTATTTTTTGAGCAAATCCTATTTGTTCTTTCTTCTCTCCCTCAATTTCCACTAATGAATCAAATTGTTTGGGAAATGTATGACTTATCATTTTGATCATGTGCAGTCCATTTGGTGAGTTTTGAGCAGAGGAGCGAGGGAGGGTCTAATAAAAGGTAGGTACTCTTCATCTGATTTTCATCCAAGTTGTTGTTTTGTTTCGCATTAGCATACAGATTTGTATACATGAATGGTGCATATCTTGCAGGTGTACGGAGATTAGCACCATGGTTCTAATCGTAGATCTTTGCAACTATTTCTGTGCAAATTTCAAGTAAG
>JAYDZE010563183.1:0-12486 GCA_034509125.1 Monilaria moniliformis | reverse complement strand
CCAAAAACCCCTATTCGGCGATCTTATCGCACCGGAAATTCATAATTTTAACTAGGGCCGTTTTAGGGACATTACAGCATTAGCTTTATCCACGCCTTCATGCCATTGTTGTATCTGCTCTGCGTGCTTTGCCAAAAAAATCAACATGTTTTATCAATGAATTTGTTACAGTCATGGCTCGCATGAGTTATATATGCCATATCTTTGAGTTGAATGTTAGTCTAGTTCACGAATTTAGCTGCAAGAAATTTGTCTATGCCATATCTTTGTGTTTGTGAAAGGAATTTGTCTCCTATAAAATGTTGACAATGAATAACATATTGCCTTATGTTTGCAAATGCAACACTCTAGCACGTGTATGGTATTTGTTATGAGAAGATGTCGCATAGTAGAAATTATCGCTCATCTATTTATATACTATTAGAGCAGTTTCAACGTCATTATATGTTGGGGATGACGTGGGCATTCTGGAATTATTTTGCCATAACCTGAAAATCTAGGAAACGTAAACATATCACATCTGGACAACCGTATGACATGATAAGTAGGATGTCCGCCCAAGTGAAGCACATGGGCAGATTGATTGGGACCACCGGTTGTGACTGCATAGATAATCTTATGATGGACCAAAACACTTTTGGTAGATTGTGTGTTCTGCTACAATAGCTCGGCGATTTGACTGATGGTAAATATGTGACCGTCAAAGAACATGTAGTAATGTTTCTAGGAATCTTGGTCATCACAAAAAATATGATAGTTTGTTTTGACTTTTGGCGATCTGGTCAAACCATATCCCTTTAAGTCCATCTAATATTGAATGCCATCATGAAACTGCATCATTTGTTTTTCGTGAGACCCAAGCTTGTGTCAGACAATTATGTTAATCCAAGGTGGATGTGATTAAGGTGGTGTGTATAATCACAACCCCTTTGTATGGTTAAAACAACTAACGTCTCCTATACACATATATCTATGATTCTAACAAGCTATATTTTCTTGGCCTTGCACGTTCTATGCCTTAAATATGACTATTTAGGGGCATTAGATGGTACATTCATTAATGTGATGGTCAACAATAAGGATAAGCCAAGGTTTAGGACAAGAAATGGACAAATTGCGACTAATACTCTCGCCGTATGTGATAGAAAATTGCGCTTCATCTACGTGTTGCCTGGTTAAGAGGGATCAACAGGTGACAGCCGGGTCCTATGCGATGCGTTTAGCGGGGAGCGAGGTTTGAGAGTTCCACAAGGTGACATTTGTATGCGTAGAACAGATTTTACTTCGGCTTTGGTGATCCTAAACTGTCCTTTATTGTTGTGTTTTTTAGGAAATTACTACTTGTACAATAAGGTTATACCAACAACAAATGTTTTTTGACTCCATACAAATGGGTTATATATCATTTGAAAGAATGGGAACCTGAATTTGGTAGGCCGCAGAGACCTCACAAGTTATTTAATATCAGACATACTAGAGCTCAAAATGTAATAAAGCACGCATTTGGGATAATGAAGATGTGATGGAGTATATTGCGAAGTGCATCCTATTATCCGATAAAGACCCAGACGAGGCTCATCATGCTGTGTTTTTTGCTGCACAATTTCATTCGCAGTGAGGTATAAAATGACCTGGTGGAACAACAATTGGATAGTGGGATTAACATTAATGAAGATGAGGAAGACCACCCTAATATTGAGTTCGTTGATGGTGTTGATCCTACGCATGAGTGGAATACTAAGAAGGATGATATTGCGCACGCTATGTGGAATCGTGTGCAAATTCTAATATGTTGATTTGTTGTATATTTTGTATTTCGAATGCATGCACATTATTGTCAGATAATTTAATGACTATAATTGTTGTTATAGTTATAAATAACATTATGGGCTTCTTCTTTATAGGATCATGAATCAGGGACGGGACAATAAGAAGCCGACACCGAACTGTGTTTGTGGTAAGGGCAAGATGTTGTTAATTTGCGCCGAGAAGTCTGCGCTACACGCACGCCGTTACTTCCACAAGTGTCCTACTAATAGAAAGCATAAACGCTCATTTTTGTGGTGCGATGAGTTCCACAAGTATGATCCGGCTGACATGGTACCTGAATGTGTGTTTTCACAGTCATACATGTCGTGCTCAAATACTAAGGACGGTGTGTCAGTATCAAGTGCGATGGAAGCAAGGGAAAAGAAAATAGAAATGCGAGTTGCTCGTCTTCAGTCTAAAACAATAATTTGTGTTGCCTTCATGTTCATAGCTTCTATATTTCTTTTACTGGGTGTCATAATAGGCAAACTTTTGTAGGTAATTTTAGGTTATTTTGGACTTATGGACCTCTCGATAAACTGATTGTCGTCGTTGTTGGTTGTTCACTCCATGACAAATTTTATTCGTTGAGCTTATTTAGTCGGTAATTTGTTTTGAATTACTATTGTCTTATATTGACTTCGTTTTGTTGGTTATATGTAATATTAACTAGGTTCAACTTATATCCAATTTGTTTCCTTTCATACAAAGACGATGAATATAATGCATACTAATAATAATTAGGTTGAACAATGAAATAGCTACAAATGTGTATAAATGCATACTAATGTAATTTTTGAAAAACAACAATCCAAAAATTATTATGGATCAAAATTCGAACTATAACTTAAGAATAAGCCTTCTAATTATATATGCAAAACTTCTTTAGGATAAAGATATTATGTATGAGAAGTTGGAGAGGTAATAAGTTTAAAATTTGTACTAATTACAATTAAATTAAATGATGCACAAACATTTTGGTCACTGTACTCAATCCAAGAAGCATGAAACATTAGAATTTTTTTTAGGGAACTTGGTCGTTAATATCACCAACTTTGGCCGAATTCTGGATCTTCCCACGAACTTAAAAGTTGGTCGGAAAAATCATGAACTTTGTTGTTGTTTGAGATTTCCCATAATCCTCCAAATCGTAACTGACGTGGCAAAATTAAAGCTGATGTGGCATTTAAATGTAACAAAACAATGTCGTTTTGGTATTAAAACAAAATGGCTATTGGTCGCTAATATCACGAACTATGGCCGAATTTCGGATTTTCCCACGAACTTAAAATTGGTCGTAAAAATCATGAACTTTGTCGTTGTTTGAAATTTCCCACATTTGACGATTCCGTCGAAATCGATTCTTACGTGGCTTGTCGGATTATATACGTAGCCTAATTACTCCTTACGTTGACATTATTTGGCATGACATGGATAAAAATAAAATTAATAGACAAAAATAAAATTAAAAGGCAAAAATAAAAAATAAAATAAGAATAAAAAGACGTATCTCTCTTTCTCTCTCTATATAACTCTTCGTCTCCTCAAATCCACTACATCGAATGTTGACCGCCACGTCGGCATATCTCCTAATGGCTGCAGACAAAAGCCCGCCTGCAACATCGGTTGTGACGTTGTTGCACTTGAGGTAGATACGGCGGCAGATGGTCGGATTCTAGGCAGATTGAAATATACATGATTGTGGTTTTTGTTGGCTTTGCCATTTTGGTCCAGTACGCATTCCGACTTGGTAAAACGACTTTCTTTTGGTTCAGTAGACATTCCGACAAGCCACGTAGAAATCGATTTCACCGGAATCGTCAATTGTGGGAAATCCCAAACATGACCAAAGGTCGTGATTTTTACGACTAAGTTTTAAGTTCGTGGGAAAATCCAGAATTCGACCATAGTTCGTGATCTTAGCAACCAATAGCCAAAAATAAATTAAAAATGACGTCGTTTTGTTACATTAAATGGCACGTCAACTTTAATTTTGCCACGTCAGTTATGATTTGGAGGATTGTGGGAAATCTCAAGCAACGACAAAGTTCATGATTTTTCCGACCAAGTTTTAAGTTCGTGGAAAGATCCGGAATTCGGCCAAAGTTCGTGATACTAGCGACCAATTGCCAAAAAAAAAAACTATTTTCTGGGTTGGGCCATTTGCTACAACCAATCCTTCAAACAGAAACACTTCAAACAGAAACATGCAACAAACTAGTCAAAAACCGAAGAAATAAGAGATAATCATTGCTCTTTAACTTCAATATTTTTTGGACCTTGTTGAAATTAGACATAATTAAAAAAATATAAAATGTGTTAATTTTTTTGATTTTTTTTGGGTACGAATTTGGAGTTACGATTTGGATATAAATTCAATATTGAACTCAGAATTGATTGAGAGCTTTAAAAATTCACTCTTTGGACCGTCCTCCCAAATTGTCAAATGATAGGTTAGGCTGTTTCAGTCAAAAAATTTTAAGGGCTGTATTTGTGAAAATTTTCGAAGCGTTGAAATATAAAATTATATATATTTTTTTAAAGTTATTACACTAACTGTTTGCCATCTTCCAACAACAGTTTTTTAATTTATTTTAAATTATTTATCATATATGGTGATATAAAGATACTATACATCATCTAAATAAAATGATGATAATTTTTTAGGACATGGAATTATATTAATCAACTACACATATATGCTAAAGTTATGAAATCCAAAACCATAAATCAAGTGTTTTCATTTAGCTACAAAGCTCCCAAGAACGTTTCAGGAAATTCAGATATTTTTGACCCAAAATTCCAAATAACAATTGTTCTCACGTTTTTGTTAATGTCGTTATTTTTATAAATCAAATTTTGTAAATAATGCTGTTCTATATAGATTGATATATAAAATAATATTGTCGGGCTCAAAATCAGGTAAACAGTCAATTTGGACTTAGGTAAGACTTTTGTTTCCGATATACTGTTTAACCTACTCTCTCTGTCAACTTGCACAAATTCTTTCTTTCTTTCTTTTTTTTCTTTTTTTTCTTTTTTTTTTAAAGACTTGTGCAAAAATCATTTTTCCAAAATCACTTCTTTCCTTTCAGAAATGACTTTTGTTCAAGTTGAAAGAAAGTACCGGTTAATGAGGCAGTTGTCAAAAGTGATATAAATTATTGATCATATATGTAACGGCTACATAAAATCTTTATTTCACAAGAATAATTTCATATCATCATTAGCAAGAGTAATAACCTCAAAGTGGAGTGGACAACAATTTCATAATTTGCTATTCGAAGATGTTATTGATGTACATGACCTTATGAGATTATAATTATATGAAGTTATTTTTAAGTTATAGCGCGAACTTTGGCTATGTAGTAATTTTTTCAAATGCATATATTTATTTTAGAATATCTATGTTGTTCATTTAATAACTAGAGTCAAATTTTCAAGTCAATTAAAGCTAAAGTGAATAAGAATTTGTCAGAAATTCAACTCATAAATCATGAAAATTTTGAAAATTCGAGTCGAAAATTCAATGACAAACTCTGATGAACGTCAACTTTAATTGGCCGAAAATTTTGACGTGAACTATTAAGTAATCAATATAGATAAATACAAATTATATATATAATTTTTTAAAATTCATGCTAAAAGTCACCATGGATTTAAAAGTTGGGCTATAACTTAAGAATACCCTTTATATATATGTGTCGTGTGGTGATACACGGTAATAATCGTTGTGAGTAAAAATCGAATTGTTCAAATATAGTTTCATACAGACATTTATACAATATCTATGGCATTTCTATATAAATGTGTTATGCGTAGCATAGATGCTTTTGTTTTAAAAGAAGAAACGAATAAAGTAAAATGGCAAGTGAGAAAAATCAAGTGCTTAACTTGATTTTTGCAGAGCAGTAATATTGTATTTCCACACTTTATGATTATTGAGGTGATTGTTATTGAGAAATAACCAATAAAAACATGTTATTTTGCAACGGCATGCAAATCACACAAGATGAGTAGAATTTAAATTCGAAATATTTGGCCTCGGATATACAAACTTTAGAATTGTGATTGAAGTAAAATTCTTGAGATTATTCTATTGGGATGATGATGATATATAACAACAATTAATACATTATTGCTCTTAAATTAGATATAAAATAGGAACTTAATCGACCAACTTAATTTTTAAAAAATAAGACAATGTTATAATTAAGTATAGATTGAGTGTTAGTTATCTATCTTTTATTTCTTTCTTCTTATTGTGAATCATAATGACATAGTTAATTTCAAGTTCCATTGGTGCGCAAGCTGGCATCTGGTGGACTATGCTTGTCACTATACATATGGTAGTGGAGAAAATCATTTCATTTCTAAAATTAACTATCAAGCAACAGCGGTAGATTTCTGATTATATGATGCATATGCCTGTTATCTTGGCCAACAGATGAATTTAGCATGAATATGTGTAAATTAGGGTGTTAAGCTTATTAGTTAGGATTTTTGGCTATATTTATTAATAGGAAGAGACCACGAGTTAATACTCTGAGATCGATTCGATATAAATTCAATATTGTCTTGAGATAAGCACAAGGTTTATTTTTAAATTATAGCTCGAATTTTGACCCAACACGACATTTTGTACTTATTTACTTTGTAATCTAAGTAAAACTAAAGATAACATATATTCTTAGAAGATGATTTGTCATTAAAAAATTGAATGTGAATAAAGTTGGAGTGTGTCTGTTGAAAAGAATTGCGGCCTTGCGAAATCATATGTTGACGATACACATTAGATTTAGTTGGCCGAATATTTTTACTTCAACTATAAGTAGACAACAAAGATAAGTACCGATTATCTTTGTAAATTCAAGCTAAAAAATCATCATAGATCAAAATTTAAACTATAACCTAAGAATAACCCTATACACATTAATATCCAAGACTTGCTCATTTATAGACTTGGAATACTATATACATCACGAGATAATCGATTACTCTGTTTCCTGGCTTACATTAGAGAAGACATGAATCACAATAGCAAACTGCAAGCATAGCTAGACAGACATGAATTACGGCTAACAATAGGATCTGCTGCATCAAATATTATATAAGCACTATGATTCATTTATACAAATTACACTAAATATTACTCAGAGTGATTCTTGAGGAGACTCGAGACGGACATGAGGGCAAATCCTCTCCAGCTCCCCTCTCGTCCACAGAAGCTTCAGATCGCCCCGCTTCCTCCCGAGAGCCAAAAACGTCCCTGCAGCACAGGTAGGCCAAATTCGTCCGTTTATCGCTTCTCACATAGTAACAAGGAGAAACATAGAACGAAAAGCGTACCGAGGGTGAAAGGGACAATGTAAAGAAGCGCGGGTTGGCCATGACCGTCCATCAAGTTCAATGCTACGTATGTGATAAGAAGACCTGAACATGGCAACAAGAAAACCAACCCTTTTTTAGGTTAGAGTGCTCAAGCAGACGTTCGAATGTGTCGATGCTACTAATGTGAGGCAAAGGAGATGTGTATATTGTTTTACCTAATCCGTAAGCAAGCATCGCCCACAAAAAGTATCCAGCTCGTAAGCTCTTATTTGCTAGCCAATCATACCTGCAATGGATAGAATATAAAATGAGGGTGTTCAATTACCTGAGATTAAATTGACCTAAGACTTGGCTGAGATTGAATTGGCTGATTAATTTTGTTATAGGAGAAGGCCAAGAAATAAGGCATGACTAATCCTACGTGGCACTACATGTCAACCCAACCAACATCATATCAACTAAGTTATGTCTAATCCACCAAACTGAACACTCCCAAAACATATAAGACATACACTTTTTACTTATCGATTTCTAAAGATGAAAGCATAAAAGTCAAAAGTGAAGAGGGGTGAGCATTCGATCGGTTCAGTAACTGAAATAACCACAAAAATTCGGGTAACTGAAATAACCACAAAAATTCGGTTTGGTTAACCGAAATTACGAAACCAAAAAAATTTAGGTCGAGCACTGAATCGACCGAAATTTTCTCCTTGGTTAGGTAGGTTACAGTTAAACTGAAATAATGCCAAGCAATTACAATTTTTTTTTCTCAATTCTTGTTTGCAAAAAAGCAACATTAGGAGTGTGTTCTCTTTGGTTGCAAATTTAACATAAGAAAATTAGGAATAAGAAAATAATCTGCGTAATTGGATTTGGGACTTAGTTTTGATAGGGTCTTTTAGAAAAAATTGAAAAATAAAACTAAATCCTAAGGTTCAGTTTCGACCGAAATTAAGTAACCAAAAACGAAACTGGCCGAAGGAACTTCGGTTTCTCCATAATATCAACCAAACCGAAACCCAGTCAGTTCAAAACCGTATCAAACCAACCGAAACGCTGAGGTCGGGTCCGGTTTGGTTTTCCGGCGGAGAAGGTAAGAATAACAAGTGGTGGAGGATCCAAACCTGAGAGAAAATGCAACTAGCAGTCCGGGCAATAGGATGTCCCCGAAGCCGATGATACTGTAACCACCCCAAGGATCAAATAGACGTGGAATCTTCAGAAGCATCGGGATTCCGTCCTCGCCACTTCTATCACCACGAGCTACCTTGAAAGGTATAAAAAAGCAAACTCAATACCTTCTTCTTCTTCCTCAAATCACTTAAGATATGCTCTGAGGTTCGATAGTCAGTGTCACTCACCACAATCATCACGCTTTCTTTGAAAAGTTTCTTGGAAACGAACACCCAAAAGATATCATAGATGAAAGCGCAGCTCAAAAGCACGGTACCCACCTGAAAAAGATAGAGAAGGAAGCGATTTCAAGTATGCTCTTGAACTCAAGCTTGGTGAGTCGAAGTTTTTACCTTGAGATTTGGAATCCGCACTATTTGAAGCACAGTGATTATCAGAGCAATTCCCTGATTGAACAAGATTTGCACGTAAGTTAGTGAAAAAATCAAATAATTCATATGTGAGGAATTGATATGGCAAAATGTAAAGACGACAAAATGAGTCATACGAAATGTCATGATAAACTGTATTTCAAAATAAAGAGGCCAAGCATATGAGATGATGTGCTCACTTTAGAGGTTGACACTTTTAAAGATTTGAGAAAGAGGGGACTTGACGATGACTATACTCACAAGAATATCTTGCCCTATCCATGCGAAAGAGGCTTCTCTGTAAATGGCCCAAACCACGGCAAAAGCTACGCAAAATGGAGCAACGGCCAAAGTAAGGTATGAAATGGCTCCCAAGATGGGAACTTTAATGAATGATTCTCCAGCTTGCTTGAACCACCTGAAAAATCACAAACAGACCTAGTTTACGTTGACTTCTCTTCCAATGAGAAAACGAACCACTATGGCCATTGCCCCTGCAGATGTTACGACACTTATTTTTCAAGTTCATTTTCTTTTCCAAGGAGCAATAACTGTGGCGAAAGCCAAGAACAAGTGAATCAACACACTCAGCTGAAAGCTTCCGGTCAATACCTAGAAAGTATGGCAACCAAGCAAGTCTGCAAGCCCTGCAAGAAGAAATTAACCAGAAAAATATCAGATAAAATAAATCATATTGTCATAATCGTAGCCCTATAAACTTCTGACCATAAGGCTAAATAGCAGTGTGTAAAAAGAATTGTCCGTACCTCTACGCCACCAATGCAGAAGAGAACAACCAAGAGTTCGATAAACCAGTACGACATTAGCTTGTAGATTAGTATCAAGAAACAGGAGGCGACAACAATGAACAAGACTGCAGATGTTGTACTGATATCCACCACACTGCTTCCACCACTACTTTTAATGCTCGGAAATTCTTCAGTGCCGTCCTATAAATAGTAACGACCACATATAGTCGTCAACTCAACAACACACAATTCAACCTCCTCGGTAATCGACTAAGATCATGGCTAACCTTAAAGAACTTATCTTGTTCTATCGCTGCTTCTCTGGTACTCCATGCAGACCAGTAAGAGGCGCACAAGATTGTACCAACAGCCATCACCCATAGAAATACTTCAGCGATATCTACCACCGGTCTCCTTGGAGAGTACAGCTGTACAGAAACTGTATAAAGGATAGAGCTTTTGGTAAACAATATTATGAATGATTAAGATGACCTAAAACACATCGCTAGTGTTTCAAATTAATGATTTTTAGTCATTTCAAGTTAAGTTGCAATGAAACGTGACCCACAAATTCCTACCTGACGAGCCATTTGATAACAGTTTTTGCAATGTAGCACCAGCATCTTGGGGCAGCATGACGGCAGGGATCTGTATATCTAGATCAGTCTCATTAGGCTCACAAACCATCTTGTAAAGTTCTGCAGAATTCAGGAATCACCAGCATTGTTATGTATCACAAACATAAAAGTTTCCTAAGAAATGCAAATTCATTTTAAACATGATTGAACTATACCAAATTTTACATGTTATTAAGAATATATTTATCCGTTCAGTCCATGTTTCAGTGATCTAGTTCGTGCCACATTAATTATATACAACAAATTATTCTATATTACAATGATTATAATTTGGATCAAACTTGGGCAGCACCAGGATTTATCAAATGCATGGATCTATGACTCCACCATCACCGCACAGATCAAATGATGACGAAACCGTTCTCATCATGACCACTCCACTATGCCTCTTTCTAAGGCCACGGTATTGAATGTTTGTAGAGCATCTAACACATTTTCTAATGCACCTATTATAGAAGAGCGTATTAGTGTAGTTATACCCACAAACACAAGCAACCATTACCTTTCTGGTTGTTAACAATGAGGACTGCTGAAGCTCCAGCAGCTTCAGCGAAATTCGCCTTCACTGTGAATTTGCACTTTCCGCGGTCCACCATCACGACATCTCCAGGAAACTGAAAGCATTAAAAGGAATTCCAAAATTAGCATCTTTAAGCATTACTTTCATCCAAATGAAGAACTCACAGAAAGAACCTTTTTCTTGGGAGGACTACAGCAATCCCGAGGGTCTGATAGAGCCAGGCGAGTTTGATTAGCATTCTTCTCTTTCGATACTATGGTCTTACCGAATCTAGCACCAACACCAACAAATTCCACATCTTCCACGCCATCAACCCAAGTTTGAACTTTTACCTGACAGAAGTAACAACGCCATATGGGAACACTTGAAAAAGACGCATGAAACAGAAAGAAATACCGAGAAACTAACGATGATTCGACTAACAAAATGTCTTCAATGTAGGAATATTCAAATAACAATGCATACTAAAAATCATATTTTGAGTAGAAATCAGATGTCATCAAAACTTAATCAAGGAGAAAAATAAGAAGCTTTCCTGATTATAAAAAAGAACGCAAATTCACTCTAGAACTAGGCGATTCATCGAGACAAAATATGCTTGCTAGTCACAACTATAATGTACAAAAACCATAGACAAATGAGAAAAACATAAAGATAAAGTTATATAAAGCAAATAAAAGGAAACACCATGTATATTTCAAACCATCCTTACTACATTAGATCCATGTATAAATGTCATAGGTAAATGTAAGCTTGTATTAACATTTAACACACTAATACAGAACACACATACTCAAAATAGCATTTCAGAAGAAATCAATAATTTGACTCAAAATGAGGAATTTTATGAACTTAGAAAATCCAGAACAAAGTACGAGGATTTGTAATGTCATGAAGCTTGAGAAAACAATCAAAATACAAGCAAACACACACTACATAAACAGAATAAAAAACAAATATACAAATTGAAATAGATCGTTGTCATCAAAGAAGCAAACCCATAGTCAAAATTCAGCTCAAAATCAGATACAGACCACACATTCAGACACCCACACATAAAAATACACACAAATCAAAGACAGTAACATGATTCAAGACTCAATTTTTATGCAATAAACCCATAAAAATAAAGTGAATTGCTAAACAATATATGCTAGAAACGGAGCAAAATTGTGAAATTCACCAGCACAAAATCATTCTCGCAACCGGGCTTCTTGGGAGCTAAATCATCATCATGAACTATGTCACCGGCCCATACTCCACCATAATTGCTTAGGAAAAGCAGTAAAGCAGCCCATGACCAAATTCTAAAACCCATCAGAAAATGTGATTGGTTCCCCTTTTAAGTTCTTGTTACTCTCTCACTGCATCTCCTCCACCGCAATGACCCTCCCACCTCCAGTAAAGTTTAGAGAAAAAGAAAAAAGGGGGGCTGAAGGAAACAATGGAGTCAAATCAGTAATAAGTGTTGCTTTAAATATTTCTTGATTTTCAATCTGAGATCGTGTCACTGCAAAGAGAAGCACGCAGAAATAATCTGTTAGTTAAATAATGAAATAAAGGGAGGATTTTACTGATTTGGAATTATGTAGAGGTGTCAGTGTCATCCACATGACATTTAACTGAAAAGGAGCCTAGGAAATGGGACTTTGATTTCTATTTTATTATACTTGAGTTTGCTTCAGTGGGAGCAGATTGGTTTAAATTGATTAATTTGATTGAATATATCGTCACTAGAATAAGAGGGTTATTTTTATCGGAAAAGCTATTCGGCCAGAGGGTGGCCAGCCAGAATGGGGACATTTTAGTAATTTGATGAATAAAATAGTGTAGTGCTCTTACGAATTTACTGATATAACCTTCTGAGATACTTTTTGTGATTTCAATAAATATAA
>JAYDZE010563172.1:0-12487 GCA_034509125.1 Monilaria moniliformis | reverse complement strand
TAACCGGTATATGTAATTAGATTGATTTATATTTAAATTTAAATTGAAATAATTGATTATTAAAGTACTTATTATAAATGATTGTTGATACATATAATTGCATAAATGATCTAAATTCAAATTGAACTAATCGATGATTAATTATTTATCATAATATATTATTGATACAAGTAATTGAACTGATCCGAACTGAACTTGGCTAATTAGTCATTAGATCATTTACATTAATATAATTATTGGTACAAGTTAGGGATGTCCATAGTTTCCGAACTGTCGGTTTCGGTTTGGAACCGTCAGTTTCAATTCCACGAAAGTTGGAACCGAAACCGGCCTAGTAAAGATTTTAGACGGTTTCGGTTTTGAACCGAAATCGGCGGTTCTGATTCTGGTTCCAGTTTATCAACGATTTCCCAACAGTTTCTTCCGGTTCTTTGCTGGTTGTTCCTGGCTAACCGCCGGTTTTCGGATCGAACTACCAGTTAACCAATGATTATGGTTCCAAAATTACTAGAATCGGAACTAGATTGGTAGAATCGGTACGCTGATTCCTGTTTAATCGGTCGAAACCACTGGTCTGATTCCAGGCCGAGCCGCCAGCTCGGTTTTAGCTAGGCATGCTTAATACAAGTAATTGAATTGGTATAAACCCAAATTACACTAATTAGTGATTAAATTACTTATAATAAAATTGTAATTGGTATAATTAATTGATAGTATCACAAAGATAAAATCATACTATAAGTTTAAAATGTGACATTAATAATCATATATTTATAATTAATTAAATATTGTATATATTTATGTACCATTTTATGGCATCGCAACTTAATGTTTTATAATAATTTATTTACATATTATAACATAAACTCACAATTTAATATCGTAATTCCACCGTCATCCCCCCAACCCCCAAACCCGTCTAGTAAATTTCAACCGTCCACCACCTCTCGCCTCCCCATCAACCAAACCTTAGCTTGTCGCCGCCGACCCTTCCGCCGCACGCTGCCGGCAGCCTCCCACATCTAGCCATAAAATTGTTGGCTTCTTATCGTCATCATCAACGGCGGCTGCGAGCTCTTCCGGAGAGGGACGCCACGAGATTGGAGGAAGGGTTTTGAATTTCTTTTTATTTGATCTTTTTTAGATTTCAACTTTTGCAAAATTTCAGATTTAAAATAAAATAATAATAAGGCATTTTAAATTTGTCTCCCAAAAATTATTGTGAGAAGAACGAAAGGGAGAATATATTTTGATAGATTTTCAATCAAGTGATCATAAATGTTTTATGTTTTTTATATTTATTATTTCACTAAATTACTAGTAAATGAATTATTTTTATTTGAATATGAATTATGACCAACCACATTATGTCAAATAGCATTACTCTGTTTATCTTTTTTATTTTTTTGAGTTGGCATCATAGCCATAATAGGCTTAGCTCCTGCGCTGGTTTCCAAAATTAAGCCAGCATATTTATTACATTGTAATGCTCAAACTTTTATAGAAAACATGAAAATTTTAATTAATTTAGAACAACGTACTTGAGGGGGCAAATTAACGACAACAGCTCAAAAAACCAACCAATTAAATATTTTAATTACTGTTAAGCCCCTTTAATTTCCCTTTCTTAAATTCGAGTTGATAATGCAGTCTCTAACAGCTTAACTAGTAAAGTGACCATATCAATTACGATACATTTTCCATAAAATAAAATAAAATCTAAGTTACATTTCTCGAAGTACCATTTGGAAGAAATTGATTTTTGTTTTTGTTTTGGTGTATGATTTTTTCCAACGTATCAAAAATTAATTTGGGATTTGCATGCATCTAATAAATGAAATAGTAGTGATAAATGTACATATATAATTGACTTTTTAGAATAGTTTACATTTAAATTAGTTTATAAATATTAATTAATTTAAAATAAATTAATATATTACATATTTATCCTTATACAATAATTTACGAAAAAAATTAATTTTTTCAAATTAGATGTCTGAAGATTTAGGAAAAAATTAACTTTTCCATTTGATATCTACATATTTATCTCTAAATCAATTTTATGACTTTGTTTGAATGATCTATCAAAATAATTTTTCTATCATCTCTTTGAAAATATAATAGAAGCAATTTTGTAAAAAAAAATATAATTAGTAATAAGATCAATTTAAATAACCGATTCAGTTCAATTTAAAATTTAATAATATTATAAATGTACATTTATCTTTTCCCTAAATTAAATCACTAATTATTTCTTGTACAGAAACAATACTTTCATGTACGAAGAATATCATAACCGTGTATTTATTTTAAGATAATTGAAAACATATATATCAATTTGATGTAATATTACTTGAAAATACAACCAAATTTTTGAGGAATTAACAACCAATAGATTTGGTCACACAAGTATATAAGAAGGCCAGCCAACTCACACAAACCCAGATTCTACGTTTTCTGGTTTTTTTTTTGGAAGTTAATATTCTACCTGTTCTGTTAATATATATACCGCAACATAGATTGGTATCAACACCAACCATTTCATGATTCACAATGTCCCATAAAATATGTTCGACATGAAAAAAGAAAAAATATATTTGACGGACGTCATTAAACATACCTTTCTACACACTAACTTCTATATCAAATTATCATTCCTTCTCGTGTAAAACCCTAGACGGCGCCCAGGGTTTAGAGAAGAGACGTCGTACCCTTGTGCTTCCAAGGGGAAGTTTTCCTTGGACCTGTTCCAAGCGGTGGTTAGACAAGTCTTTAGAATGGATCCGGACGAGATAAGTCGTCTGGCGGAGGAGTTAGATATGGAAAAAGAGGCTATTGCATCGGTGGTCATGATAAATGGACAAACCAAGGAACAACAAGGGCCCTCGCATGCTTTCAATGCAACAAAGTTGGTGGTTGGTAAAATATTTGCAACCAGAATAGTGAATCGGGAGACGTTGAGACTGCATCTTCCGCGTATACTGCAGACGAGAGGCGACACATATATTGAAATAGTCGGCGACAATATATTCGCGATTCTATTCACAAACCAACGAGACCGTAGCCATGCCCTATACGATGGCCCATGGCATTTTTTCGATAATCTGTTACTCTTCAAGGAACCGCAAGGCCTCGAGAAGGCAACAGATGTCCAGTTTACGGAATTCACAACGTGGATTCAGTGCCACAACCTACCCCTAGCGTGTATGAACCCCTCGTCCGTCCGGAAAATAGGAGAAGCAGTGGGAACAGTTGAAGAGATAGATACGGGGGCCGGAGGTAATTGTATTGGCCAGTACGCGAGAGTTAAGGTTACGAGAGATGTTGATAAACCCCTCCAAAGATGCGTCCGAATAACTGATGGCAACATGGGTGCTTCCCAGACCATCCTGATACACTATGAAAGACTCCCTGAATTCTGTTCAGCTTGCGGTCGGGCTGGTCACAATGCTCGACACTTTCAGGATGGAGGCGTAGACAAAACAAAAAAACCCTTTGGACCTTGGTTGAAGGCAGTACGAACAACAGAGCTGCGACGCTTTCGCCGGGAAGGCAACCCAAGCGGGACGCCGCATGGGTCCACATCGTCAGGATCTATCAACGGTGGTAGCAAAAGATGGGAGGAGATACCACGAAAGGAGGACGAGTGTGATACGCCACCCACTCAAAGCAATATCCCAAGGGTAGTGATTGACAAAGATGGGAACAGTCTGGAGAAATCCATATCGCTGGGCGGACGGTGGATGCGAAAAGTTACAGAAGGGAGTGCCGGAGACGGGGATGAAGAAGTACAACAGCTATTAGTGGATGAAAGTAGGGAGATGACGAAGGAACCCATAATATGTCAAACTCAAATGACGGCCACGAAACCACAAAACAAATAAGGATGGAAAATATTGGCAAGATTGGCATCAAAAGGAACGGATATGGCGATGAGCGGGCACATAAATGGGGAAATTAGGAAGACAGGAGGAAAAAGAGGGGCAGACTGCATAGTGGATGAGGAGATAGGTCGTCACATAAAACATATTTGCATGGAAGCTGATACAGACATAACCACACATTCAACTCGCAGCCTCCGCCGATCACAATGAGTTGTCTAGTCTGGAACGTACGTGGAGTGGGTGGTATGCGTGCGTTCTTTCAATTGCGACAACTGCTCGCAAAAACTACGCCGATCTTAGTTTTTCTCAGTGAGAGTAGGCTCGTAACAGGAAAATGTTCATGGTGGAAGTCGAGTTTGGGAATGAAGGGTCTATTCTGTGTCGATTCGCAAGGTAAGAAAGGAGGTCTCATTCTTATGTGGACTGACGCTGTTGATGTGCAGATTAAATCGTACTCGGTTGGGCACATTGATTGTCTAGTTGACGGGGACATGGGAAGATGGCGTTTTACGGGCTTTTATGGAAACCCAATTACAGAAAAACGAAAGTTCACATGGGAGCTACTTCGTAAATTATCAGATCTTGAGTATGGCGTAGATGAAGCGTGGATGGTTGGAGGTGATTTTAACGAAATTATGGTAGAAAATGAAAAGAGAGGAGGTAGAATACGACCCCTAGCACAAATGACCAAATTTTGTGAAGCAGTTATATATTGTCGGCTGAATGAGACCACGGATCCCGACAAAAGCTATACCTGGTTCAACAATAGAGCGGAAGATCCAATTTATGCTAGACTGGATAGGGTGTTGGTAAATGACCTTTGGCTTAGAAAGTTTGAGCACACAAAGACCAAAAATCTGGACTTCTACGGATCCGATCACAGGCCAATTCTATGTACTTTTGGACGGAAAAGAGCTAGGAGCATGTACAAAGGTAAATGAATATTCTATTTTGAAGATAAATGGTTCATGAACAAAGACTTTATCCCTGATTTCCTATGTGAGTTGACCTCTCTACGAGGTGAAGGGAACCTGGTTACCAAGCTGGCGGGATGCAGATCATTCCTCCGGAAGTGGGCAAGCGAGAAAGGCAACACTAGAGCAAAGACGATTGAGCAGATGCGAGAACATCGACAGAGGCTGCTTCGACAGATTGATGGTAATGGCACACAACACAAACTGTATGAGATAACAAAGAAGATTGAACTGGCTGTGGAAATGGAAGCCATTCACTGGCAGCAACGTGCTAGGCTAAATTGGCTGCCGAACGGTGATCGAAACACAAGACTTTTTCATATCCAAGCGTCGAAACGAAGAAAACATAATGAAATAACGGAATTGCTGGATGATATGAACATGGTGAGGAAATCAGAACTGGAAAAAGCGGAGCTTATTAAGGACTACTTCCAACATCTATTCCGATCCAACAAACCGAAAAGCCAAGATATAGATGATGTGGTAGCAACAATCAACCAGCGAATCTCGGCTGAGGACAATGACTTTCTGAGTCGGCCTTTCGAGGAAAAGAAGGTAAAATTGGCTTTGTTCGAAATGCACCCGACAAAATCACCAGGACAAGACGGGCTGAATGTAAGTTTTTTCCAAAAAATTTGGCCGGCTATCGGAGAAGGGATCACAAAGGAGATGTTGGAGGTCTTGAACGCGAAAGGGGATATTGGCAGATGGAACGAGACATTATTATGTCTTATTCCAAAGACTCCAAGACCGAATACAGTTGCTGATTTTCGCCCGATTAGCCTCTTTAATACCATGTACAAAATCGTGGCCAAAGTTTTAGCTAATCGCCTAAAACACGTTCTGGGACGAGTGATTGATGAAAACCAAAGTGCCTTCATCAAGGGACGGCTGATCACAGATAACGTGTTGCTTAGCTTTGAATGTCAACATTGGCTAAAGAACCGGAAAAAAGGTAGGATCGGATATGCAGCGGCAAAAATAGACATGAGTAAAGCCTACGACCGAGTTGAATGGACTTTCTTGGAGGCAGTAATGAGACAGATGGAGTTTCCTGAGCATTTTTGTAATCTCATTATGCAATGTGTTAGTACGGTGCGAACATTTTTCCTTCTTAACAGACGCGTCTATGGTGAAATCCAACCAACTAGGGGACTCAGGCAAGGCGACCCCATATCGCCTTTCTTGTTTGTTATTTGTGCACAAGGGCTATCCTCGCTTTTTCATAAAGCGGAACAAAATAAGAGGATCCGAGGGGTTCCCATAGTAAATGGGAAAGAAAGTATTACGCACCTCTTCTTTGCGGACGATAGTATCCTCTTCTTTAAAGCGGATGTGCAGGATGTGATAGAAATTAAAAAGGTTCTTCTTCAGTACGAGAAGGCATCGGGGCAACTAGTCAATGCCGAGAAATCGTCTATGTACTTTAGTCCCAATACTCCAGAGTCAACAGAAAAAGAGATCAGAGACAACCTGGATATTATAGCCCATAAAGACTCTCCTCGTTACTTAGGAATGCCGATGTTTTCTGGAAGACAAAAGTGAATCCAATTTGTCTATATCAAAGATCGCATCAAGAAGAAAATAATGAGCTGGAATTAAAAAGAGTTTTCGGCAGGAGGGAAGGAGATTATGATAAAAGCAGTTTTGCAGGCAATTCCTACATATATCATGCAATGTTTCAAAATTCCGGATGGAATCTGTGACGACATACATAAAATGTGTGCAGAGTTCTGGTGGGGGGACAAGGAGGAGAAACGAAGAATGGACTGGGCGAGGTGGAAGGCGCTTTGTAAACCAAAAGCTCAAGGAGGGTTAGGATTCCGAGATCTTAAGGCCTTTAACCAGGCTCTCTTAGCAAAACAACTATGGCGGATGATTAAATATCCCCAAACCCTTGTTTCGAGAATCTTCAAGGCTAGGTATTGTCCGGATATAGATTTCCTACAGGCCAAAGCACGGCCCCATTGCTCTTATGTCTGGCGTTCTATAATAGGGAGCAGTAAGTTGGTAGAACGGGGACTCCGCTGGAGGGTGGGCGACGGCAGGAATATACGCATCTTATTTGATAGCTGGGTGACCGGGACGAGGGATGGTCGGGTCAAAGGACTGGGAGATGTACAGAATAATGACGAGGTAGTCAAGGAGCTTATTACCCATGGTGGCCGATGGAATGTCCGGAAATTGAAAGATCATTTCATTCCTTTCGAAATTAGCACTATCTTGCAAACTCCGATAGGCGAGAAATCGACGTGCGACGACCGACGGTGGGCTTTCGACGAGCATGGTGTGTTCACGGTTAAGTCGGCATATCTCTTACATGAAGGTCTGCTCGAAGCTCATGCACACACAAGTACAAATGAACAAAAATGGTGGAGTCGACATGTTTGGCAAACCTCACTATTCCTAAAAGTTAAAATATTCCTATGGAGGGTCTTTAAGGACTTTATCCCAGCTCCTGGAAAACTTAAAACTCACCACGTCCATTCGGACGGCATCTGCCATCTATGTAAGGATAGATGGGGTTCGACTTCACATATGTTTTTTGTCTGTCCGAGTGTTCGCATGATCTGGAAGCAGAGTAAGTTCAAGGAAGTTACGTGCAAGGGTGACTTCGTGGGCGCTGGAGACATAGCAGCTGCTATCCAAGAGCAATACGACAACGAAGATTATGAAGTCTGGTGCTTGATGGTGTGGCAGATTTGGCGCTATGTCTGTCGGCTAACGCATGAGGACCATCCAGATGAACACATACCTACCGAAGCGGAATGCGAAGCTATGAGGGAGGCCCATCTCACGGCGAGAAAGCTATATAGAGATACGCAGAAAGTAGAGTTACGGTGTGGTGACAAGAAATGGACTCGTCCGACAAGAGGAATCTACCGAGTTGATGTGGATGTCCTTTTCAATAAGGAAGCAGGCCTCTTCGGAGTGGGTTTAGTCATCAGGGATTGGAACGGCGCCCTCATTGCCGCAATGTCAGAGCGGAAACCACCTAGATCCAATGTGATGATAGCTGAGACGCTCGCCATTGTTGATGGAATTGTCTTCTGCATAGAACATAATATACAACCCATTGAGATATATACTGACTCCTTATTAGCGGCTAAGACAATGGCGGGGGAGTGCAAGGATGACGACTTCTTACCAGATGATATTGCCGACATCTTACAAGTGGCAAGAGACAATTTCTTAATAGGTGTGTCTCACATGTATCGTTCTGCAAATCGAGTGGCACACTGCCTTGCACAATTTGTGTCAACTCTTTCCTCTAAGGTTGTTTGGAGGGACGATTTTCCGACTTGGTTGATGGACATTGTTCACCTTGACAATTAATGAAATAGTCTCTTTTCTTCAAAAAAAAAAAAAAACTTCTATATCAAATTATTTTATGGTTAAATTAAATATCACTAGAAAGTTCATCAAAGTATTTCTCTAATAGCACCCTTGCGGGAGTGGACTTGAAATTGGTTAACACAGAAACATTTGTGGCCGAACTTTTCCAATCAATTTTAGGCTGCCTCTAGTGATATACTCGAGAACATATTGGATATTGGATGACAAAGTAATCATGTTATGATTTAACGATTGAATGTTGGATGCCAAAGTTATTGAATGGAAAAGTTGATAATGCAAAAGAGTCTGATAACAACAGTCAAATTCTTGAATGTAATTACATTTGTATGCCTCACATCGAAAAAAATGTTAGTTACCTAATAGCCCTAACTTGTATTCATCTCCTCTTTCTCTCATATTAATCTCTGTCATAAAATAATAACACTCATCTAAATGTGAACTAGCGAAACATCATCATGTACTGTCAGTTTTTTCAATTGGACAATGGTTGTTCATCAAACACTCCAGCATTCTGCCTCAAAAAATAAAACACTCCTACATTGATAGGAGAGATACATCGAACTTTGATTATTCAATGGAAAATTATATATGCCTGGATAATGGTCAATATTTGTAGTTTACTCTATTACACCTCATATAGGTACATTAGAAAAAGGGAAGGAAATGATATCTTCTCCTCTTTCTCACAATGATCATTATTTTGGAGTGATTTATATTTGATTTAAGTTTGATGCTTTATATTTGTTTCAGGATTTCTGCAATTGGAGTTGGCAGTTTGATCATTATGGCATGGGAGAAATGATTCATTATATATATTCAACTACAAATTCCAAAGTATTAGATCTCGGACATATAGACTTAAGCCGTTACCTCCTTCTTGTCGGCAACTGCTACTCTGATTTTGAAACTTCAAGTCATCTGTAATTATTTGTTCGCACCCCCAAATCGAAAATTTTGGATCCGCCACCGGACGAGATCACTTTTTTTTTGAAAAATCATGGGGTGGGATAAGTAAATTAAATATTTTTGTTTGTTGTGTAAATACATTTATAGAAAGAAAATACTAAAAAAAGGGGCTCTGCCATGGCCTGGCCTTGCTTATAATTTCCGTCAACCGAATTCTGGAAGGGCAGCCACCAAGAATAAATTAACACAAGTTAGCACCAACCCATCCTAACTAGCTAATTAAAAAGACTCCCATATTTTCCTTGTCATTCAATCCACTCTCTCTCTAGCGTTCTCTTGGTGCTGAAAGTGAGAAGTGCTTCAGTTTTTTTTAAGGCTGTTCTCTTCTTCTACTTGGCAGAAAGATGGGAGAGATGTCTGGATTCCAGTTGGGCGTGATGGGTGCATTATTTCTTTCTGTTGCATCATCAGTGTCCATAGTTATCTGCAACAAAGCTTTGATGAGTAATCTTGGTTTCCAGTTTGGTAAGTCTTGTTACAACATTAATTTACTTTAGTAATCAAAATTTCTGAAGATTTGGGGCAATTTGTATTTCAGCGACAACGCTGACTAGTTGGCACCTAATGGTGACATACTGCAGCCTTCACGCTGCGCTGCGTTTGAATTTGTTCGAAAACAAGCCGATCGAGATGAAGACGGTCATCATGTTTGGGATGCTCAACGGTATCTCCATTGGACTTCTCAACCTCAGCTTGGGATTCAACTCAATTGGTTTCTACCAGGTCATGCTCCCTCCCTCTACTGATCCACTCTATACATACATATATTCAGTCCTTTTGATTTGTTTGTGATTTCAGATGACGAAACTCGCCATCATACCTTTCACTGTCCTGTTGGAAACCATCTTCTTCAAGAAACAATTCAGGTCAATAATCACATCAGATCAAATTCTTGTTGCTTTTGCAAATGCCTAATGTTTATATCTGGGTGCAGCAAGAATATAAAATTCTCTCTCTCAATTCTGCTACTGGGAGTGGGCATCGCATCAGTAACCGATCTCCAGCTCAACTTTGTGGGAACGATCCTCTCCATCCTCGCCATCATCACAACTTGCGTCGGCCAAATTGTATATTTCATTTTCCACCTTGTCATTAAATCTCAACAATTAATAATAATAATTTCTTCTCACTGGTTTGGCAGCTGACGAACACAATCCAAAAGAGGCTGAACGTATCTTCAACACAGCTGCTGTACCAATCAGCCCCATTCCAATCGGCCATTCTGTTCTTGACAGGGCCTTTTGTCGACCAATTCCTCACCAAACAAAACGTCTACGCCTACAAATACTCCCCTCTCGTATTGGGATTCATAGTGCTCTCGTGCTTGATAGCGGTGTTTGTCAACTTCAGCACCTTCTTGGTCATCGGAAAGACGTCGCCGGTGACGTATCAAGTTCTCGGCCACCTCAAAACGTGCCTTGTTCTTGCATTCGGCTACACTCTCTTACACGATCCTTTTACATCGAGGAACATCGTCGGAATACTCGTCGCCGTTGTTGGGATGGGAATGTATTCTTACTTCTGCACCAATGAGACCAAGAGGAAACAGCTCCTCGACGTCTCGCCCTCGCCGCCGGTAACTTCATCATTATCATATTCATATATATATATATATATCTTGCTTATGCACTTTAAGGCCATATTGTCTATTCTCTCTCTTGACTCTCTCTCTCTCTCTCTATATATATATATATATATATATCAGATGAAAGACAAGGATGCTAACAGCCCGCTTCTTGCATCCCATCAAGACAAAGAATCCAAGGATTCTGCAGTGTGATTCATTAGTCAAGAATATTTTTGGAGCCAAGATTGTTTTCATTCTTTCATGTCTCTTGTAAGATAAACCTTTTTTTTTTGTCACACAGCAATTCAGCAGAGCAGATTACCAGAGGAAGTGAGAAGTCCTTCTTTACGATTGCATATATCATGACCAGAAAATATGAAATTGATCATTGTGTTTTACACTTTTGGTTCACATGTTTTATGAAATTGATAGTTACATTGGGGTTAATTAGTGAAAGAGATATGGATTTACATAATAGCCACGCTCAGGTGCATCTACTATGTTTACATTTCAATCAAAGATTAATAAACTCTACAAATTAGAGCTATTGGACAGTGTATCGAAATGTAAGTAAGTTTTGGCTTTACGACATAATTGAATGCAACCATATTGAAAATTTGAAAATAACGTTAGTTTTTTATGTTTTTTAAAAAAAAAAAAAAAAACAGCTCAACCGAAATTTTACATTTTTTACACAAAAAACTACACTATAGTAATTTTTTTGCCAATTTGACAATGTTGGGAAAAGTAATATAGATAATCAAATTGCAGTCTTTATTTCATTTGCACCCGTGGATTTCATGTATATTTTTAAACAAAAATGATAGGGGCAGAGATAATTAAGTTTTTGTTTTATATATATAATTTAAAAGTTGAAATAGTTACCTGCCTTGCCGTCCCTGTAGTTGATAATCGAAAAAAAATTAAACGTAACTTTCATCTGAACAAGACTAAAATAAATATCCTAAAATCTGACCCAAATAAAGACGCAAATGGCAATATCAACAAGGTATAAATGCATAAAATAAATAATGTATTCACAGAAACCAATAAGCTATTCCTATTAAAAAAATTATATATATAGTGGTAGATTGGAAGAATCAGAAAGGATCTGAATGATGGATACATATTCGTCCTTCAATATTATTTTTTTGTGTAAAATAATCAAATACCTAAATATATAAAAGTAGAATTGTTGAAAGATGAGGTAAGGAGACACGATGATACGAGTCATTAGCGGCCACTCCAAATATTTATTTAATCGTAGTTGCTTGCTACCATAAGTTCAATTGTACGTAAAACAAGTTGGTTATTTAATAATATTTCCAATATTTTCCTCAAAAAAAATTCCAATAGTTTACAAATGTTTTTTTTGCTAAGGTTAGAGCTGTCAAAGTTGTCGTGCTGATCAAAGCTAAAAACCAATTAGGTCTAATTTTTCCAATCCAACCTCTACCAAACAAAAATAATAATGTATTTTTACTAAGTTAACTAAATCTATTATTTCACAATCTAACCGGATCCAAAGTCCATTCCTTTAGATTCGATTGAGGTTTTTTTTTAGAGAAGAGAGTTGTGAAGTTTGGTCCCTAAACTTCTCTATTACAAAATACGGTGCAACTATATAAAAGTCAAATGGAATAATTGCCATTTAAATCATAATTTTTCGTTGACTTCTGGTCAATCCCATAACTTTTGAAACTGGAACATAAAATCACAACTTTTGAAATTTTCTCAAT
>JAYDZE010563161.1:0-12487 GCA_034509125.1 Monilaria moniliformis | reverse complement strand
ATATATCTTGAAAGCTATAATTAATACTCTTATATAAATTATTCATATTATCAAATTTGTAGCTAATTAATAAAAAATAAAAAATTAAAATGACTCATCAAATCAACTACATATATGGACCAATGGTTAAAACCAAATATGAACCATTGGTACATATTTTCCCTCCAAAATAACATTCTAGTAATTTTTAAAAAGACTTGCCTTTTATATATGTATAGATGCTTTATAAATAAATTTCAGACTCAAAGCACAGGAGCCATGCTTGATGACTAACTTCAAATCTGCCAAACCTAAACAGAGCATGAAAAAATGACAGCAAAGAACATAAAGATAAAGATCGTACAGAATACTTTTTAGTTACCTAGAATATCCCTGCATCATTCAAGATCTTACTGTCTTAGCTTGTCGAAGTTACCTTGTGTCCCACATCGACTTGGTAAAGATCGTACTGCCAATATAATAGTTTGGATAATAAGGCCTTTTAAGGGGAAGATAAGCCCCATTCTAATATGGTATAAGAGATTCGAAATCACTTGCATTGACACGATGATCCTGAAAGGTTCCACAGCAACAGGAAGAAAGAAATTTTAATGTATCAACATCTACACATAAATGTAGTAGTTAGGTATCAACATCTACACAAATGTTAATTGCAATGCAACCAGAAAAAAAGAGTACATATGGCATTGATTGCAATGCAGCACATCTATATATAAATGTTAATTGCAATGCACAACAGAAAAATGAAGGTACTGACATCTACATATAATGCCAATACAAGGAAGAAAATATAGATATGTGAAAAACACATTCTTTGAATGACTGGCAGGCTCATCTGACTTTAGATCACTAGTGACCCTGAGATTTCCTGTGAGTAGAAAAACAAGTATATCAAGAAACAAAACATGTTGAAGGGACATGGTATCTCCTTTTTGGATGATAAAAGCATAAACCCCTTGTGGATATCCGTCTAAATGGAATAGTAACTAAAGTAAACATCAAATTTTCCCTCTATTCATTTCTAACGCAGGAGGTCCCAGTTATGCACAGCAGCACAACCACATCTAGTTGATGAAGTTGAAGATGAGTCGGAAACTCAGAGTAAGAAGTAAGAACACTACATCATGCTTTGTCAGTAAAGGAGGCTATTTTTCACCTGCATCATAAATTAGAGTGATATCCTTGATTTTTTAACACATCCCTAATTTTAATATGTCGTGTCCAAATATTGAAAAGTCTCCTTGCATAATATTCAACGGTGTTGAGCATTATCAACAATTCTTCAGATTCAAAGAACAGAGCCATGCTTGATGACTGACTCCACATCTGCCAAACTTCATTACAGCATGAACAATGACCGCAAAGACCATAAAGACAAAGATAAAGATTGTCAAAGAAAGTTTCGCAGTTCACTTGTATTTCCCTGCATCATTCAAGACCTAACTATGAAGTAGTCATTGCTCAAAATGACGTGCATTGACATGTTGAGAATCTGCCCATCAAGAGATGGGAAAATAGAGTAGGTACCTATATCTACATATAAGACATGTTGAAAGCTCAATACCGCGATATAAGGAAGAAATTAAACCCTGAAATTTCTTGTAAGCAGAAAAGTAAGTAATTCAAGAAGTTAAATATCTTTTAGGGACATGGTATCTCCTTTACGGATGATGATAGCATGAAAACCTTATGGCAGTTGCCTATGGATATCTGTCTAAAGGGAATAGAATTTGTAAATCTCCAATCTTTATCCAAGAACACTTTACTATATAGAAGCTCATACAAAGAGTTCAAGGAGAACTCCAAAATCCTTGCTGAATGGTTTCCTATCTTCTTTTGGTCTGAATATATGATGCATTTATACTGGTCATTTCAAGCCCATTTATCTCATGGATATAAAGTACAAAAGAATTCCACATTCATCTCCAACTAAGCAACTCTCAAACATACAAATCAATTCGTTTTAGCTTCCAAGCTTCTTCTCTATTCAGAGAATGTCACATGTACTACTCACATCGAGAAAATCAACATATCAATTCAGCAAGGCAGCACATAATAAACTATATAAACAGACTGCAAACATCTTCAAAATAAATCGATCCCACGAGTTCACATCAGTGATGTGCAATATGCACTGATAAATTTTTCTTTCAATGGCCAATGTAATTAATTCATCATTGCAGAGGTCGGCTCAATATCCTATCTAATTATTTAAAGCAAAAAAGATTTTTTACGAATCCTGACAAATCTTAGCAACCAAAAAAGCAAAGAAGATCAATCCCCAAAGTCCCACCAAATCAAAATTGCTTATTTTGTATCATTACCACCTAAAACTTCCTCCTTTTCCTTCTTCTCCGATTCTTCACCTCCCAACTTTTCCTTCTCCCCCTCCAACGGCTTCACCCCCCCCCCCCCCCCCCCCTCTCATCGAGAGATTTCTCCGCCTGCAAAATAGGAGCATAATAATCGGAATGCGCCTCCATGAACTTTTTAAGAGCTGTAGTCGCCTGAAAACACTTCTGCACTACATCCTCTTCCTTCTTCTCTGCTTCCTCGATACACTTCTCCCACTCCACAAATGTCTCTTTACACCCACCCCCTTTCATAAACAAGCAAAACCCACATTCACCCTCTTCCGCATCCCCATCGCCGTCGTTCATAGGTTCTTCCCGGTGTTGCTCCAAAGGGGTCTCCTTTTCTTCCGGATTTTCTTGAATTCCGGCAGTCTTTGTATGTGTTGGTGGATCGAGGGTTTCATGGATCGGGGATCTTGATTCCGGGATCTGCCGTTGCTGGGAAAAATCAGGTTGTTGGGGTGTAGTGGAGTTTGAGGGAGACATGGAAAGACTGGCTGCGGCGGTGGCGGCTGCTGCCGGAGAGGAGGTGGGGTTCGGTTGCGAAGCGTTGTGTTAAAACCTCTTGTTAAACCCCCTCACTCTCCAATATTAAGTATATATTGTTTTATTTAAATATAAAACAAGAAAAAAATGAAGTTGTAGGACAATAATAATATAATGTGTTAGAATTAACATAATTAGTCTTCGGCGAGTAAATAATATCGATTATTTAAGAATAACTTCTTATTACATTGGTAAGATAATACACCAATTTTCATTTTATTTTGATTTTACCATGACAAAGTTTTACTACCACCTTTTTAATATGATATGGCACTTCAATTGATGTGACACTATTTTTAGATGAAATGGTGTTGACATGCCAAAAGTTACGTTGTGTGGCGTTGACGTGTCCTAGACGCCCTATGATCAGCTTGGAGGCGAGCAAGTAGCGGCAAGAGGTGGCGGTGCATAGCCTAGGGTTCCATGTGGTGGCTGGACGCCTCGACGCTATAGACCAGCAGTAGTAACAACGGCGCACAACCGAAGGTTTGAAACCCTAGGCAAATGACGCAGTGGCTGAACGCCTCGGCGCTGTATTAGCCTTGTTGTTCTCTCTGGCGTTGATGAAAAAGGTTGTTCCGTCAGCTTTTGTCTAGTCGACAACCATGGAGAAATGGTGCAGTGTCGGCATCAGAGCGATTAGGGTTCAGACGACGCGTTTTTACTCGTGATCTTTCTAACCATCAGCATGTCGCTAGCAGTACGAACATCGTCATTGGAACACTCTCAGTGAGGCAGCGTGCAATTGACAAGCGTGGCGTGTTTTCAGGTGAGATTGCTAGGTCTTCCAACTTGGATTTTGCCAGCGACAACGGCACAACCACCTAAGGTCGTTCCGGGCCTTCCAGCAGACGGGGCGGTGCGTGGCGCAGGGAAACCCTAGCCCTAAAATAAATCAATCAATAATTAAACTCAAAAACGACGGTGGTTTATTGAATTTGAAATTACGTCATTTAATATGTCGGTCGATGAGTCCACGTAGATAATTTCCGGTCTCCACGTAATCTTAAAATTTGAGGATTTTAATTTCGTGGTAAAATTAAAAGAAATTGAAAATTTGTGCATTATTATATCAGTTTGTGAATTTATATGCAATATATAAATTGGATAAAGGTCTTTATATTTAAAAGTTAATATTTTTTTATTTTGTATTTCAATATTAAAAAAATTCTAGTTGGTAGAGACCCCGAATCATGAATTTATCAAAACTTTTCGAGTTGGTAAAGACCTGAATTATGAATTTCAAATTATTTTTTGATATCTCACCTTTATCAACACATCAGTATCTGAAAGCACCATAAGAATATGGAATTCGAAAGTGACTTAAATATGAATGGTATGTTGGGTGAGTAAATAAGGTAAGTTTGAATCATATGCTAAATGAGTTATGGTTGTTTCCGCACATTGATGTAACACAATCAGTCGTAAATCTACTTAACGTACGACAATATGTTTGAACAATACATGCTTTGAAGAGATGCATTACATTTTATTATAAAACTCTTTCTCCAAGAGAAACTCAGCATTCTGGCTATACACCAATCTAACCCGCAGCAACATTAGAAAAGAAAAGAAAAGAAAAATAGAAGCGCTCAAAATTCATGCAAGTGACATAAAATTTCTTTGCAAGTAACTAACTATCAAATTCTAGTCGTCTTTTTCATCTTTTTCGTTGTCATCATTATCATCCTTGTCTTCATAGTAAGTAAAAGGGAGTGGCACTGACTTGAACGCTCGGAATTTCCCTACATTATTCAAGTGCTCATTCTCCAACCTGATAAATTTAAACTCAACTTAGTTTCCTTATGCAAGAACCACAAAATGCTAGTATTTATTATCCACGTAGATTTTACGATGTATCGTGTATAGGGAGAGGCTACATTTACCTGAAGAAGTTCCACAACCCGCGCCGGAGAATTTCTAGGCATGAAAATATTGTTGACACCGTCTTCCCATGTAGCGAATGCACGTCTAGAATCAAGACAAGCTGCAGCCAAGCAAATCTGAGAAAAATATCCAAAACCTGCGATAGAATGAATCCAAAAGATGTGAATCAAAAGGTAAGGAGGGTAGAGAAAAAAGTGCGAGTTCAGGTAAGTTTACCATAGCCACAAAGTATACGTTTTTATGTGGGACGATGAGTTTATCTCTAAGGAAGAGGTTCTTGGACCGCCTCTGCAGAAGCCCCCAGTCAACAACGATATCCCAGTATGTGTTGGCTATAGCAGCAACCGCTGAGCTCAACAAGGCCAACACTTTCCATGCTATTTTCTTTCTGAATTCGAACGCTGTTCTGATTATGACAGCAACAATCGTCGTGAAATACCTCAGACCGTTGTATCCGTGAACGGATTCTCTCTCTTCAAACAACCTACGCACACACTGCAATGATGGATAAATGAAGATACCGTTGTTTAATCCGTGTATCACGCATGCAAAGAGGGGATTATGGAAAAGAAATCTGGATAAACAGAAAGTAGAGCTCTGAACCTGAAGAAAGCGAAACCAGTATGGTACAACTGCAATGACAAAATAGAAAGCATTATAGACTTCATCATCGCTGCATCTTTTCAACCTTCGAGCTAATTTTTTACCACCGTAGAAACATATGTAATACTCAAAGTTTCTTATAGCCTGTACCTGCAGTCAAACAGATCAAAAAAACTGCTCACAGAGGTACCTATGGATTAGAGAATAGAAATCACAACCATCGAATATCAGCAAAACATGAAACCTGGCTGGTGAGTTGGTCAGCCAAGAAAAAGTCCGGGAGTGTAACCTACAACACAAAAATGGATTACCAAATCAGAGATTAACTGAAAACTATAAAGATATTTACATTGACAGAACCTGTCTGTGTTGAGCTCACCTTATAAAGAGGAGCACAAACACAACGAAACACACACTTTATCAGGTAGAAACGACTTGAACGGTACATGAAATTGAAGGGGCAAAATGTAATTGCTAGAACAACCTATACAGAAGCAGATAATTAGAACACACATGGCATAGCACAACAAACGTTCAGTATACAATATAAATTTTTCATGCTCACAATAATTAAGCCCAAAGGGAGAAGTTCAATATATGTTTCGTAGTGTTGAGTATCTGAGTCCATCTTTATGTGCATGTGAACTAGAAAAGTAGCAAGAGCCATCACGCCAAGACCACTGCTAAGTAGAAACACTTCTCGGTAGCCTAACTCCGTCCCCTGCCTAAACCCAAATATGAATGGATAGTTGATTTTGTAACGCCTCCAAAAATAAATGTTTGCAGCGTATACAAGCATGTGTAGCACTGTAAACGTAAAGAAGCTGCAACGAGTTTAAATTAGATATCAGTATCATAGTAAGCAGGAAGGAAAAGGTAATTGAAGGCTAAATTTAGTTTCATTGAGATCATAAGAGTAGACAAACATATATCTGTCGAATTTATGCTTGCCATATATTTATACCCGTAGAGAGGGAAGATAATTTCTATGTATAAGGTTGCACTCTTTATCTGCATCAGTTTTCTATCTTCAATAAGTAGAATAACAGCAACTACTAGCGCGACTGAACAACCAGAAAAGAAACCTGGAATGACAGATAATTAGTAGATAAATACAGCAATGAACTTCATAGATATGAATGCATAACAATACTTGTAGCTTTCAGCTACATAATAACATAATAATTTCAAAGTGCAACGTTGGTTGGTTAACTTACCCGAACAGAATGTTATTCGATGCCTCTCTATCTTCCGTTTAGGCCTAAGTAGTTTCATTCCTTCCTGGCGGTTGGAATTCAAGAAGTTCTTAATGAATACTGCCTCAACTCTTTCCATCAGATTTGTGACCTGGGATTATAGGAGCAAAACTTTAAAAATTCATCACTCGTTTCACAAGAAGCAGCATATATATACTATAGTGTAAATATGTAAATTAAATTATTAGACTTTCTGAAAAAGAACGAAGAATCAGACACACCTCATCAGAGCTTCCAAGATAAGAGTCATCCACGATTTTCATGTATGATCTTGCAACGAGTCTTGACGTTATCTGCAAGCAATAAGTAACTAGTCTTTTGATTAAAATATAAGATTGCACCACCATAACATAGAAAAGGATATAAGATCAGCAGTTATGGAACCTTATCATATTTCTTGAGGATCTTCGAAAAGGCGGAGATATTCATAAAACTGCTTGTTCATTCAACAAATACGTCATAAGAGAAACAGAAACTTTTAGAAGACAAAGCTTTTGATAGAATACTGTCTTTGAACATCAAAGTCTACCTGTAGTGCTTTAGAAGACAAAGCTTTTGATAGAACTCAATAAACGCAATCTTCAATCTTTCTTCAACTTCCTTCAGTTCTTCCTTGTTGTAACTTAGACCTTTTTCTCTGGTGTCAGTGAAGACTCCTTTAATAGTCGACATTGGACTATCATATGTATTTGAAATCTTTATGCGATCAAGGATTTCTAAATTAGTTGTTTCGTGTTCATCTGTGATTTCCACATGTGTCGAATTATTTCTGTGAAGGACATCAACCACAGGATGACTATCAGAGTGCCGCTCTTGAAAGCTCAAGTCCTCTCCTGTAATAGATTATAATACTCTAATTTTTAAAAAAGAAAAGAAAAATCTGTTTGATCGAAATCTGAGCAAATTATGTGTGATAGTATAGTGTAAAGGTCAGAACTGCATCACCACCAGAAGAGCCAGGCTGCTGCTGACTTCTACAACTCATTTCGCCTCCCGGTTTACTATCCACTTGCCCTGCATATATAAACTGAAACGCATCATTATAAAAAGATATTACCATAAAAGAATAAAAGCTAACAAATCAAATCACATGATAAAAGATTGATTAAAAACAATTTGCTTCCCTAGAAATGTCAAATTGTCGGTCCATAGCAGGTCCATATTATTCAAATATCTCACATCAAACACAAGGAGCAGCATGCTTTCTAGTTTATAGAATGCAAACACTTCATGAAGATATCGTCTATGCATAGTCATTTAGATTAGCCTAATGACCTGCTATTTTTATATATCGATTCATTTTATTTATACAACTAAAGCAGTTGAAGCATAAAGTGGTGTATAACTAAGATCAAGTAAGCAGTTGAAGCATAATATGGTGTATACCTAAGATCAAGTAAGCAGTTGAAGCATACAAGGTGTATAACTAAGATCAAGTGACCACAAAGAAATAGGGAATAAATACTGAAAGTGATTATCTATTTTGCTGGTTGTATCACCTACCAGCAATCTCAGCTCTGCCTGGAGGTATAATCTTCGATGGATCCAAATTGTTGATCTCCGAAGAAACGGACTTCAGTGGAACCGATCCATCAGAGCTAGGATTAGTCATTTTGATCCTTAGTGCAACCAATGCCTCCATCTGCTTCTTTAGTGAAGCAGCTTCTCTGATCATTTCTTCCACCTTATCCTTGTAAAAGTTGTTCGTCTTGTTGAGCTCATCATCGAGTTTTTTGAAAAAAATTCTCTCATTACCTTCTCCTTCTGTTGGGGTCACAATCAATCTGGTGTTATACAACTTTCTGGAATTCTCTTGCTGCACAGTATGAACAGCTATTACTTGGTTCTCAATATCATCATGGCTGTCGATATTGCCTTCATGTAGACTCGAACTGTTGAAATTCTTGAGTGATAATCTCTTCGAAGAAGCTCTTGCTAGATTCGGATTACTTTGCCTAAAACTGCGAATTCCGTGCAATACGTGTTTGAGTCCGTTGTAGTCGACGTATGCCTCTGTCCACTCCGGCACCTTATGTTTCTTAAAATCTTTCCCAAATTTCATAGTTGCATCCGTCTTCTTCAAAACACAGAAACTTTCATCAGCTACACTTTGTCAACTCTAGCTACACCAATGCAAAATCATTAATGTCGACTACAAGTAAACAAGAAAATCGATTTTGCACAAGCAATTAGATTATCAAGGAACTTGGAACCATAAAAAACGCACTGTGTGAAATATAGAATACTTGCTCATACATAATGCATATACTTCTAGAAGCTTCGGAACAATCTACCTAAAAAATGATTTAGTCAGTGCAAGAAGAGAAGTTTTGCAACTAACCACAAATAAATTCAGTAACACAAACTGATCAGTTCATTTAGTAATTTTAGAACGATGAAGATAGCATCTATAACAATCTTATGCTCCTATGTATACCTGCAAGCCTTAAACCAACACTCATAATTGGCCAAAACATATAGGACTTCAGTTAAAGATTCTACAAGAAAAAGAAAATAATTGATTTTCGGTTGCTAAAATTAAATTCAACTCCCAGAAGATGAACAAAAACAATGAGAAGATAAAACCAAAAAGATATACTCCATATGTCAAACTTTAAGTTAATGCTTCATCACCTATATACATACACTGGTTGAGAACATATATGTATACCGTTATTGAGTCTGTTTCGAGTTAATGATCCACATTACACACAAATTCACAGTATATGTATTTACTGTAACTACATGCAACTGACATTGCATAATAGATACAACACACGAGAAAAACCACTTATTATATCAATAATCCAAAAACCTAAGCAACAACCAATCGCAAAAGCATCAAAATTCACCAGATAAAATTCAGCATTGCCACCAAAAACATCAACATCAAGAGAACTTAATTGTCAACACGAAACAAAACAATGAAAAAGAAGAGAGAGAGAGAGGAGAGAGAGAGAGAGGATTAGAAGCTGAAATAAATACCTTAAAATTGATTGTTCATTTGAGAGACGTGGAGAGATTTATGCGTGTTTCCCGGTGAACGATGCATGCCGAAGGATCGGCTGCGGAGAGATCACCGGCGGTGATGCTACGTGGCGGCGTATGAATTGATGCGTGTTGCTTTAAGGTGGATTGGGGAGCATGGGATGAATGGTGATTCGATTGTTATACCAGCGATCTTCCCACCATTTGCTAACACGTATCTCTTCAGTCGTCAGCAGCGGCGCAGCTACTTGACGCTAACAGACAAAATGCATTTTAGAGGATGAAGCTGTATCTCCAGAGCTTCGTAAATTGTATAAGGGGGCTTCCCAATCTAATCTTCATCACTTTCATGCCCAGCAATAAATTCTTTCGTTTAATACTATTGTTTTTCAATTCTAATTATATCTTTAAATATTATTTATCAAATTAATAGAGTTTATTGCAATTTTTCTAGAGTTTATAACGTTGTAATTACATCACATTTAACTATTTACAATTATACCAATCTCAAAAAAAATTAGTAGTCTAATTTAGGATACACTAATACACATCTGAATGGCGCAATTATAACATGTCTAAGATGACATTCTTTGAAATTGCTAATTTACGATTTTGCTCATTCTTTGAAATTGTTAGCTTTGCCTCATTGGCCGAACCATTGATACAAGACAAATATATTATCATCGTATCAACTAACGTTTGATTTGGTAGATAAATTTATAGCACAGACGACATATGATACTTAAAACCAAAATAAAGTAAATACAATAATCCTCCAAAATCTATCGCTCTATAAATCAGAACACAGCCCAACATTTAACATCAGCATTATTCAGCACTGAGCAGAGAACCTCATTCTGATCGACAACTGCAAAGATGTCTACTAAAATTTAAGCGACGACGTGAAGATCACAGCCAAATCTAAGCGACAACGTGCTCAGTAGATCAAATTTCCTCTCACGTAAACTTCAACTTATGCAGCAGATCAAGAAAACAAAGGGCAGTTCTAATTGTTGTTTTCTTCAGGATTTGGCTTGATCCCGCTGCAACAGAAGAAGTGAGGTAGCTTTACACGGCCGCATACCCTGCCAAGATTTTAACATTCAATCACCATGAGGAAGCAGTATAGAGGATAATCGAATCTCCTAACAAATAACATTGGAGTGGAAATTATGGTTCTCTTATCGGTCCCAAGATTTAGTCATTGTCTAAACAACACTGTTTTTTTCTTCATGGGAACCCACTGCCGCTATTCTTAATTGACCTTAGGAATACTGAAGTTCAGTTCCACAAGAAGAAACTTGTACAAAATATAGACAGCCACAACGATAGAAAGAAACAACTTACTTGCACTTGATTATTACTGGGACAGGTTTCAAAGCCTTTGGTCCATTTCTAATACCTCGCCTGTGTGGAGAAACCTGGAGAAAGAATTTCACTTTCGAGTAGTTAGCATGTAAACCAAATCATTGTCAAAGAGAAAAAAAAAAGATTAGAAATTTACAATCTCTGCTAAAACCGGATCAATGGGACACAAAGGATACCAAAAGATGAAGCCGTGGGTTGGCATTCTCATAATGCCAGTCGGAGGGCTAGCAAAAGAAAATGAGAGGAAATGGATAAAGTGATACTTAAACTAAGTACGCAATTCCCCACTACGGGACCAGAACCAGGGAATGAGAATGTGAACTGTAAATGGCTGCAACGGTAGCCCCAGACTCAACATAATGAGAGATTTAGGGAAAATACGTAGCACTAGTTTTTAATACCACTTGCAATACAAACTACTTATCAAATGCTCCAACACGCATTCTTCAAAACTTCCAACGACAAACTTTTAGTACAATAGTACAATAGTTAAAGCCTGAAATTGATGCACATATGCAGTATTTCAGATGTACATTAAAGACATGTATAGCCAGAAATCATTTCAAATCATGACATTATCTCCCTAAAGTGGCCGCATACAGCTGATGCCCCGTAATCAGGATAAAAGCACAACAACTCAAATTGATTGAAATATAAAAATTTGAGCAAGAAATTATAAATACGAAAGTAAAATTCACCTTCCTCTTGGGAACCGCCATCAGCTCCATAGCTCCGCCAAAGAAAGGCGAATCGATAAAATGAGATCCCCTATTATTGTCGTCATGATTTTCCGGCAAAACAAGCGGCGGCAATGTGATACTGAAATGGTGGTTGATGGCGATCGCCAACGGCGCAGGCTGGGCCAATGAGTGCGCCAGCCGCCGGAAGCCTCCTACGGCTGTGTCCGCTTTTCTGCCGGCGTATCTTAGCATGGAGACGGACTGTAAAACTGTATGCTTTGTGAAATAGGAACGAGAGAGATTAGGAGGGTTTAGGAATAGGGCTTTGGGCGAATGGGACTGCGGGAGAGAGAGCGAGAGATGAAATATGCAAACGGCGCCGTATTCATTGATCTTCTCTATGTATGCAGAGAAAAGAATAAATAAGAAAAAAGCAAATAAACAGATAAGAAGTTTTTTTCTACCCGGCCCAGTCCAATTGTTTATCCATTTTAATTTTTTGACATCCTATTCAATGAAGGCAAAAACTTTTCAATTCAATTAAATCATCAATCTTTAATTATAATTTATTATTTCAAATTAAATTTTATTAATTTTTATTATATTTTATATATTATAATTAAAATCTAATTATGTTTTTATTGTATGCAAACATTGTGTACATCAGAGTGTAGGTTGGTTCACTTGCGTATGCAGTAAGGAACAAGGGGTACAACTGTACCCCCAATTTTTTTAGTAGTATTAATATTATTATTATTAAAATTATATAATAATGTTATTAAGTGTAATAATGTATCCCCAATCT
>JAYDZE010563150.1:0-12488 GCA_034509125.1 Monilaria moniliformis | reverse complement strand
ATCAAATCAACTACATATATGGACCAATGGTTAAAACCAAATATGAACCATTGGTCCATATTTTCCCTCCAAAATGGAATTCTAGTAATTTTCAAGAAAACTTGCCTTTTTTATATATGTATAGATTAGTATAGATTACATTAGGATCTGGTTTGAGTTTGTTGTTAGCTAGTCTGCAAAGATAAATATGTTTGTGGTTAACATGAATATAGGAATATTTGAACAATAGGTGTCGCCTTAATTATGAAACTAAAAAGATGTTAATTGTAGTTTATGATCCGAAATTTGGAGCGAATTGTGAAAATAGTCCTATCTTTGAAAAAATACTGACCTTTCACTGAAATTGCAAAAATGGCATGAGCTTTACACTTTCGGACTTGAACTATGACATGGAATCTCTGAAACTAATGTGTATATTATGTGAAAATTCTTTATTGCACCGAAAATTTAATGACGTCGTTTTATGTTTAAGAATTGAAATAATTCACACATTCAATCTCGCATTCCCTAAATCGAAAATCCGGTGTTCCGTATACAATTGGAGAATCTCGCATTCCCTATGTCGTTGATATGATGTTTAATCCAATTTTGTGTGAAATACCAGATTCAAGATGTGAATGTTTTCTTTTTAAAAAGTTGTGTTCTATCTAACAAAACAACAAACATGAAACAAAATTCAATAGTGCGAAGATGAAATAAAAGGACTATTGGGAAAGAGTATGGGGTAGCTAGTTTTTTTTTTTATCAGAAAATAAAGGTGGAAGGTACCGGAAAGTACCATCGGTTAATTACTATTTCACAAGTTTTCAATTTGACTACTAAAGCACTTATGCAGCCTTTTATCTTTCACTAATAATATTTCATAATTCCTAATTCCAATATTGTCACGTTCATGCCCAAATTAATTATAAGTGGTTAGAAATCATATAATACTTGCATTGTCAGTCAAAGTGCACCTTTAAAACGAGTCATTAATTACATTTCAAAAACCAATGAATTTACAATTAATAACGGGTAATTGAGGATTATGAATTATAATTAACTCCCTAAAAAACTTTTTATAATAAAATTTAACCACTACCTCCAAATCTGACCTAGCCCAAGAGAAATTCATATGTCATCCTAATTCATTTTGATATTATACAATCATTGTACTGAAATACTATACAGTTTGGCCTTCCTATTCATATTAATGTTACAATAGTAGCATTCAATTTTCCACTTCACAACTAGACCACATCATGGCATAGTAGAATATAGAATAATCTTAAATTATTGAAGTTCATAATTCAAATAGATAATGGTCAAGCACTAGCATCTTTTTTTTTTAAGTTTCATAATTCCAAGTAAATATAAATAAGTGGACAGACCACAAACACACACACACAGAGTTGGTTGGAAAGAAAGGAAAGTACAACAAGCAATGCTAAGAGTACAGTCCTCATGGGACATTAGACATAAGCAAAACATGTAGAGTTCCATCAAGTAGAGAGATCTACAACCTTCTCACACAAAGCAAAATCTGAGGTCCCCTCATTCCTCAACACAAACATTTCAAACCAAATATTTATACAAAACTTCATTTGTGATGGGAAATCTTGCAACACAAGTGTATCAAATCAAAGAGACAGCAGACAGCCTCTTCTTCAATCACATTTTCTCTTCACCTTTTCAAAAACTAAAAATAAAAATAAAAGCACACCCTCTAAAATCTAGGGCTGCATGTGGCTATAATGAGCTATAAACAGAAATATGTAGTTAAAAATAATCAATCAAACAAATTGGTTTTTCAAGAAAAACAATAGTTGTTAAAACTGACTGAAAGTCATCTCTGTGGGCTTCATTTCCTTTGCTTTTTCCCCCTCTCCTTATCAGCTGAGCTTTCAGACCTTTTCATGTAACTTTCATGTTCTACTGCCAAACTTTTATTGCTTCTTTTTTCTTTTCCCAAATGAATATATTTCTGCTTGCTCTTTCTACTTTGTATCCAATCAACTCCAAAAATCATATACAAACATGAAAATTAACATGCTCATTAGGCCAAGTATCATCATAAGCCCAATTCTCACCCAAGAAAATTAATGATGCTTGCTTTCAACTTTCAAGGCTTTGGCTTCTTCTTCTCATCCACATTGATGGATTCATCAATCTGATTGAACACGAGACGCTTTCGCTTTGCGGGATTTGCAGAGGAACTTCCATAAGTTTGTAATTGGATAGGGGATAAAACTGGAGATTCAATACCTTTGCTTATATTCAATCTCTCAATCTCCATTTCTTGGAATGAGTTGTAGCAGGAAATGATGCTCTCCTGCCAGATTATAAATCTCATTCCACTAAACAAATCTGATATGAAGAAGTTCATCAATTTTTAGGGGGAAACAATGACTCACAATATTGAAAGAGTGAGAAGTTGTTAAGCAACCAATTTTCAGCTGCAATGCATCTTTTGTCAATTCTTGATCCAATACAAACAATGTGGCAGCTGCTGCTATCAAAGATGGACCGTGACACATTATTTTTGCATCTACATTCAAAATCAAGATCAATCAGACAAACTCAAAAGCAACCCAACTTTGAAGAAAAGGAAAAAAAAAATACTAACCTCTAACTGAGCTTAAAATGGTTTCCACAATTCTTGAAAACCAATTTTTTGGTGGAGATTTATCAGAAAACTTTCTTGCAAAGAATGCGGTGAAATTGAAAGGGGTGACGGATCCCATTTTCCATCCTAATGCATTCAAGACCAAAAGCTCCATCTTTTGTATCACACTGCTCTCAAAATTGTAATCTTCAACACAAAATTCTGATAATGCAGGCACCCTAATTTCCTCCATTTTGGCAGCCAGCGATAGACAAGCCATGGACAAAAGCCTTATAGCCCAAGATTGCTCTGCCTACATTCATCAAAAAAAATTCAAGAAAATGATGCCCACATTATCAAAATTGAATCATTTGCCAAAATCACTCAACTTACATCAATAGATCTTCTTGAGAGAAATCTATCAAGATATGTAAGTGATGCATAAGCAGTTTGGACTCCAAATCCAAGAACTTCCCTTTTCTGCATCAAAAAGAAATGCCAAAAAAGATTCAATCTTTAGCACTCAATCGTCACCATTCATCAAGAAAATCAAACACATTGCAACACTGAATCCCTTCTCTGCATAAAAAAGAAATGCCAAAAGAGATTCAATCTTTAGCACTTAATCATCATCATTCATCAAGAAAATCAAACACATTACAATATTGAATCCCTTTTCTGCATCAAAAAAGAAATGCCAAAAAGATCAAGAAAATCAAACACATTACAATATCGAATCCTTTTTCTGCATAAAAAAGAAATGCCAAAAAGATTCAATCTTTACCACTAAATCATCATCATTCATCAAGAAAAATCAAAAACACACATACACACACACATAGAGAGAGAGAATGGGTTTTGGTACAAACTCTGAGAATGTAATCAATCCCTTCCAAACGAGCCCTTTGAGTCCAAGAATTCTGGAGAAGATCTTGCATTTGGAGCCCACCAACTGTGATTTCTCTATCAAGAAGAGTTTGAATGTAGCCATCATCATTTTCATTTACTGCAATTTCTTCATCTTCACAGTCTAAACTGCCCAAATCCTCTTCACACAGTAGGAGACTACTAGGAGAGAACATAGATTGAGAGCTACTCTCCATTAGTGTTGCCTTTTTTTCTTGTGTGGCAATGTGTGTTTATGTGTGTGCTTAATTTTCTTTTACTCCATCTAAATAAAGAGTTGGGAGAGAATCTAGGATATGTATGAAATGGTGTGGGAGAAATTTGTGCCGCCAAAACAAGCGGGTATCTGATAATGGTGGTCGTGTCTTCTAATTAGGCATGTGATGAGATAACCATAACCACCATTATTTATTTAATTTTATTTTTAGTTTAATTTTTTAATTTTTTTATTTAGGGTTGATGAAGTTGGGTTTAAATCCTAAATCACATTGTTATAAAATCTACAAAGGAATATTGTGATTCATTGCCCCATTATTACTATATTAGTGTCATATTATTGTATTCCACTATTAAATTAATTTTTTAAAATTTTATGATAAAAATACATTTTAGTATAATATAATATAAATTATGATTAATATTTATTTAAAGAAAATATTTTAAAAAAAATTATATACCCTACCTTTAAATTTATTGACTCTAATAATTAACTTCTATCTACTAAAAGTGGCATTAAATTCTAAAAAATAATTTCATGTCCTAACTAGGTACTATAAATCATTGATAATAACTTAATAAGTATATAATTCAACTAAAGTATAAAAAAGTAAAATTTATATATATATATATATATATATATATATGAAAAAATAAAAATGGTATATAAAATGAGACACAAAAAGTAGATTTATAAATAATGAGGAAAAAATAGATTGCCAAATCCACAAGCTATCAGGGGGCGTGGTGGCGGCGATGGTGGGTGGTGATGGAATTTTGGGGAGAGAGAGGGTTTTAGTTTGTTATTTTCAAGTTAAAATTGAGCTCACTAGTTTTATACTTGGTGGCTCACTCCAAAATGTACCAATAGTGTTGGGCCACGTGGAGTTGTAGGGCAAGCTGTAAATTGTTGAATTAATCTTTTATTTTGGGAGTCACTTAGTCCTAGAGGAGAGAAAAAAAATTCGAAAAAGATAATAGATCGAACTCAATAGAACCCAATTTACGATCGATTTGGTGTAATTTTGATTGGACCGCTAGAAAAAAACATTTATAATATATATTATTATCTGTTAATTAATATAAAATATATCTTTTACAGTTATTAGATTTATTGAAAAAAACTTCCAATAAATTAATTTGGTGTGGTTAAACATATCTAATTTAGTTTGCTTGGATCGTTTTTGAATAATTCAATTATTCCGATTAAATAATTTTACAAAGCAAAGATTGGTCTGAATTAATCGAATATTCGCCCCTACTCCATTTTTCATAATTTATGTTACAAACTACATGTTATAGACTTCAATTCCACTGTACTTCCAACTCACAATTTGATGATTCTTCCAACACATTTAGGGTGTATTTTTTTAAATGATAGTCTACATTTACAATGCCTTGGATTGATCATTTGGACTTAAAAATATCTACTAAGTTCTAAGTTGTTTTTACACGAGTTTTTTTTAACATGGTGTCTGCAAAATTGAATCAAATAAGAAATACATGCTTGGTAAATATCATTTTTTTGAAAAAAGGCTATTTCATTAAACGTCAAGATGGGCAATGTCCATCAACCAACTCGGAAAATCTCCCCTCCAAACAAACTTAGAGGTAAGAGTTGCTGCAAACTGTGCGAGTTCATGGGCTACACGATTTGCAGATCGATACATGTGAAAAACACCTAATAAAAAATTCTCTCTCGCCACTTGAAGAATATTGGCTATGTCATCTGGAAAAAAATCTTCATCTTTGCTTTCCTCCGCCATTATTTTAGCTGCTAAGATGGAGTCGGTGTAGAGCTCTATAGGTTGAAAATTTTGTTCGATACAAAACACGATATATACATGCTTGCTTCCTCCCAATTATATAGGCTTATTAGAATTTTTACAATGATTAAAAACTATTGAAAAAAAAATATATACAATAAACTTCCTAAAATGCTCATATTGATTTTAATAATCAATTATTGATATAGAGTTAAATAGGTATATATTAAAAAATGAGTTAAAAAAATTATTACTCTCTTCGCCCCACATTATTTATAGCATTTTTGACAGTCTCATGTAACATAACATGTTAATATATATTATTCACAGTGTTTTATATTACTTTTCAATTCTTTTAAATATATGTGTCTAAAAATTTGTCATTATTAGTGAGATGAAAAGAAAAACCTTTTATGAAAAATAAGTCTATATATTCAGGATATTTGACAAAAACACAAGCCAATAGAGAGTAATATTTTTACATATAGCTGTGGACTTGGTATAGATTTTCTCGTTTAATACAAAAGAAAATACGTGTCATGATTTGATTGGGTGATGGACTACTAACTGCAGCTACAATAATATAGTATGACTGGTCAAAGAAGAACGTGGGCTGGACCATCATGGCGTCACTTGTGACTAGTTATATTATTTTCTGGATTCTCCAGCCTTTTATATTTTATTTAAATAGGATTTTTATTTTCCCAACTGAAATTGAGTACCCATTTTCACTCATCATAATGCATTTTTGTTTTTATTGGAAATAAGGACCCAACTTTAAACATCATGCAAATAAGAGTACATGCATGATATCATTAACTTTCAGACCTTGTAATATTTATTCTTTATAAAATTTAGTTTGTCTTATTATATATTCAACTTATAGGTCTTATATACTATAACAATATATTTACAAATTCCTTTCTACATTAAAACTAGTTTAGTAATTTAATACATATTTTCCGTGTATTTGATACGTATAAGACAAGAATTTTTGTATATCTAAAATTCTTAGCATTTGTGATAGAATATATCTACTTTTCACATATATACATTATTATTATTATTATTATTATTTAAGTAAAGATCTTTTACGTGTGTTACACATATAAGGAAATATATTTCTAGTTTATATTTTAAGAGATACAAGATACAAAATGAATTATTTAAATATTACAAAAAATTGCACAATAATCATGCTATTATAGACTAAAGTCACTAGACCAATCCAAATATATTAGAAATACAACTAACATAGAGATGAAAATCGAACCAAAGACTTCTTACTAAGATGAAACTCTTCATATTTAACTTAAAGAAATAATGAAACTCAACAGTTATCAGATTGAAAATAAGAAAAGAAATCTAATTCAAATTATAATTTCTTTTAAGAGAAAAAAAAGGGGAAAGCTAGAGAGAGGAAACCACATTGATGTCTTTTGAAAAATGGTTGAATTAGCAAGTCAATCTCAAGATTATAAAAATTGGGTTGAACTATTTTTTAGGGAAACGTCTATCTCTTGAGATTAGGCAAGGTTGTCAATCCGAAGATGGTGGAAATTTGAAATCGAACATTTTGACCGACCAAACTTGTGATAACGAGCCTCTCGGTTTTCCTTTTCCTCTCAATATATAATAGTAGTCCATATCATGCATGCACCTTTTCTTTTATTTGAGGCTGGGGAACGTAGGTTTCAATTCTAAGTATCTCTATTACAAGTAGACGATCGTACTGTTTGATGTCTTAGAAAAAAAATCATGAATATCTCTCAAAAGCTTGAACCTTTTGCAGTCCACTTTTTTTATTTTGTTGATTCGAATCTATGGTATTTTGATTGTGAAAATTCATCAACTAGATCACTCATTCCATCCAAAAATTTCAATACATAAAATACTACGAGTTACTTTCTCATAAATTTAATTCGTGATTAATAGAATATAAGTTTGAGTCTGATTATATGACTGTGAACGTGGACATTTCTCAAAAGGAAAAAATGAAGTAGATGTATATATTGATTAAAAAGCATAAGCCTAATAATACCTACAGATCAAACAATGGCCAAAATATTGATCCCACCAATTTCTGATTTAAATTGATTTGATAATTAATGGCATATAATAAATGAGGATAGTCCAGTTGCATTAAATGTCAGTCAAGCTGAATCCACTGATATATTTAGCAATCAGCATATGCTCTTATAAAATGACTTTACACAATATTATAATTTCAGTAAAATATATATATATAAATATATAGATAGATATTTTGCTACATATTTTATGTGAGCACCGCTCTCGTTTAGTTTATATTAACATTATTTTTTTGTTTTATACATTTAGTTTAATTCTAATACCTTAAAATTATTATTGACGTCTTTAAATTTACAAATTACATAAAAATCAAAACTCGATTTATTCTTTTATTCAATTATTTGAATTATAGAAAAAATGAACAAATCGAACTATGTTTTTTATGTAATTTATAAGATTAATGATGTCAATAACAATTTGGCATTATAATCAAATTAAGGGCTCGTTTGGTAAACGCAATCCAAGATAAAGTATGTAGATTTGATTGAGATATATTTTATTATATACCATATCAATATCATGTTTGGTAAAATGTACTAAAATATTTGTAATATAATATGTAATCTGTTATTTTGTAGGACGTATTAAAACTATATATACATAATATTTCTTATAACAAGGATTGTATTAATTGTTCCACCTGAGAGATGGTATGCAAAATCCCACAAATCAGTATAATACTTGCAGGCTTTTAATTTATAAAAGACTGTGTGTTTCGTACCAAACAAGATATTAGGGTGTCATAAATATATTATACCCCCTAATCACCCATAAGGCACACTCTTGTGTGCGTGCGGGTCATACCCGACCAAAACCCGGGTTTGGCCCGGCCCGACATGGTCAATTTTTTTAAAAAATTAACTTTTATTTATTAAACCAGTGATTTTTTTTTAATAACACAATCATTTTTAATCAAAAGAAGTGTTATTTTTTATTTGAAATACACTGTGATTTTTATTCATAAGAACAATTACTTTTATTTATAAAAATAATAATTTCTGTTTATAAAAACAGTCACTTTTTAACAAAGTAATTTTTTTTCGTAAGAATAATAACTTTTAACAAAGTCAATTTTATGTACAAGAACAATAATTTTTTCACAAGCTCATGACGAGGAAGAGCTCATATAAATTTTTGTCATCACCAATACCATACGAGCCTAAATGTATAAAAATAATGCATAAACTAACGACAGCGATGCTCACATATATAATTTATCATTTACTTGAAAATGAAATGTTTTGTTTGTTAATCTATCAATGCGGATGCTGATTAGCCAATAGATAATAAAAGAAGATGCCATTTCACTGCTCAAAAAATTCAGAACAATCTTAATTATACAAATTAATTTAGCATAATACTATATAGAATACCCCATTATATTGTCACAGACAACGGAATAACGCAAGATCCAATACCGAATTTTATGTTAATCAAAGACTTCATCTTTAATTAACTTGTTAAAATTATAAAGGGAGCACTAAACTTAATTTAATCACCTACTTTTTTCTATATTATCTCATTAGTAATTTCTTCGACCAATCCTAAGGAGTATAGGTTAAATTATTGGATTCAACGTCCTGCTGCAGCGGGTCGATACACAAACAAATATATTAATTAAACCCTAAATCTTCACCAACTTTCAAATTATCATATATCTATTTATACATATATAAGGGTGGTTAAAATAAAAATTATTTTTAAATATAAATCACGAACTATAAATTTGTTGTGGAGTATATATAAATTTGCTAGGAAATTGTATAAATTTAAAAATTGAAAATATTGTTACCTACCATGAATTCATTGAATAAAGTGACAAATCAATTGTAGATCTTTATGATTTAAGAATTATAAATGCTAATTTATAATTTGAGAGTGGTTCGTAGAATAATCATTTCATATATAAAAAGAAAATACTATGTATTGTGGGTAGTCTATATATTTCACACCTAATTGAATACTTTTAATGTCATCGTCCCTTGGATATTTTATTTTTCATTTCATTTTATTTTCCTTGAGGTGAGAAAAATTATTTCATAAAGGGGTCCAAGGATTCAGCCAGTGGCATATGTCATGGTCGCCCCCTTCTTTAGCCGTCGTCCCGGCCCGGCCTGAAGAAGAAGATGGCTGAAAAATTTAGCTTAACGCAACTAATTATGCCCCTCTATTTTCCACTTCTGGATCCGTCACTGGATTCAGTGATTACTCATCTCCCACAGGCCGCCATGTGTATGTCACGCGCCGTCACATGTAGGCCGCACACCTATGGTTAAACCATATGTTTGTTCATGCGTCCGACACATGTCTGAATCTCTCACATTCAATATTTGAAGTATATTAATTACTCATTTATCCAAATTCAGGGTTTATAGTATGATTTTGTTTTAAAGAAGTGACTAGAAAATATATACTCCATTTTTATGAAACTTATAATTTTATCAAGAATGGCTATATACACATATAACTTCTTCTTTTTTTCTAAATGAATAAATAGTTTCCACATAATATTATGGCGTATAGTTTCATATTTGGAATAGAGAGTCATGTGTGATATGAGTGGAGCATCCATGGGTGGCATAAAAGATAAGTGGGTCACAGAGTCTATTTCTCAGCATTTGTCAATTAGGGCACAGGTAATGGGCAGAGCTCTCTCTCTCTCTCTCTCTCTCTCTCTCTCTCTCTCTCTCTCTCTCTCTCTTATAGAAAAAGTGATGGTGACCGAGTACAGTTTTTCTTCTGGGTCCAAAAACCCATTACACAATTGGCCGCTCAATTTGCTGGCTATCAAATTACTTTTCCAATTCGATCGGAAACTACTAACGAGAAGGAAACCAAAAAAAAGGACAAAAGTAAAATGAACTCTTTGTCTATTTTCCAACTAAAATGTTACTATAATCGTTGTGGTAATATGGCTTCTGTGTTCTATCTAAAACTAAAGGCTTCATTTTGTTTTCCACAAAAAAAAATAGTATGTAATTAGTATAAAATATAATGGGTTGTCAGATGTAAATTCTTGTACACGTTACAAAATAATCTTATAAGTTGCAGACTTGCAGGGTGAAATAAAACTAGCTAGAGTACCATCTTTATTAGGTTAATGATGACTACATAGGTAATCATTCCCGATTTAGTTTACTATTACATTAGATTCCTCAATTGTATCACTAAAGATAGACAAGAGTAACAAACTTATTTCATTTATCTAATTATACATTTACCCAACAAATTTATACATATTCCGCAATATATTCATAATTCGTAGTTATAGTTTGAAAGTGGCCAGTATCCTAACCGTTCCCTATATATATATACAGAGAGAGAACGGTTAGGCTACAGACCCCTTTTTAACTATAAACTTATACGTTCTAAATTTATCATATAAAGTACAGATTGAACATTATGAATTTGTTGTAAAAAAAATGATAAATTCAAAATAAATGAAATTTTTGTCATTTACAAGATTCGAACCCCGCCAATTCGTTTAACAATTGAAGAACTGTAGATATTCATGATGTAAGAAATAAAAATGATTCTTATTTTGTACAACATATAACTAAACTCACTTTCTATATATGACATCCCTCTTTTATTCGGATAAGAAAAAATTCATGAAGTTTAAACTATGGCTTGATTTATATTGATCTCCACGGTTTAGTGTTATTTATTATATCAATGTATTATTGCAAGTGCTCCATTAATTAATTCCTTAATTAGGATGGAAAAACTCTATTTGATGAGTGTGCAGAAAAAGTGAAATTTTCCCAATAGCCAAAAAAGAAAAAAAAGAAAAAAAGAAAAAAAAAAGTTAAGTGGATTCGCAATTTCTCATATCTTCTCATGTAGAATACCGAATACGTGCATGGCATTAAAAAAGTTAATTCACCAGCTTTTACTTTTACATTTTTCCTTTTACCTTTTTACTGAAAGCCATCAAAACCTATTTAAAATTATTCTTTGCACGTTAGCTTCATGTGCTATTTTTATGAATTAAGGTTAATTAATAAAGACTTGAGATAAATATATAAAACATAATATCTCATGGAATAAAAAATGAAATATGAGATATTTTAATTAATAAATACATTTTTGATAGATCTAGTGTCTTTGGCATTAAGTGCATTTGGTACTTCACTAATTAAACAAATCATTTGGCATTAAGTATGACCATAAAATTGAGGGGCGTACCATTGGAAGTATGTTTAAATTTATATATCCGGCCGTCTCCATAAATTTGTTATTATCAGACTAAATCTGTGTATTCACCTCCATACTGACACGTGTGTCATCTCAAATTGCCAACTCTACTTTTCAATGCAAAAATTGCTTAGGACTTGAATAAGGTAATAATGTTTTATTGTGCTAAACTAGTGTAGATTCCCTTAAATTAATGCATCCATCTAGATAAATTTTATATTTTTCTTATTTTAAATGTCTCAATAGCATAAGAAAAATCTATTCACCCTTCCATGAACTTTGTTTTACTTGCATCAAACAATTTCCTTTTCCCCCTAAAAACCATTTCCCTTTTAACCTCTTCAATGAAAGCTTACATGACATTCCTAATTTATTCCTACTATTTTATTTCTCTAGAAAATATTAAGATTCCTCAATGAAATTTTCACTATTCTGTCGTTACATACGTGAAGCCCACAGATTGCTTTTAGAGATCTAAATTAGTTAAAAGGCACATTATTTCTCTTTGCAGAAACTGTCCAAAACGACCTCGTAAAGTTGCATCAATTTTTATTTTCTTTTTCAAAACAGAAAATAAAAGGGAAAAATAAAAGTGGATCATCACATCTTTTAGGGGTGTTCACGGTTCCGGAACCGCCGGTTCCGGTTCCTTGAACACCCCGAACCGTAACCGAACCTTGGGGGGGAGAGGCGGTTCCGGTTTGGAACCGGTAACCGCCGGTTCCGGT
>JAYDZE010563139.1:0-12489 GCA_034509125.1 Monilaria moniliformis | reverse complement strand
CTCTCTTACTTTACCAATTTTGCATTAAAACCCGTGCCGTCCACCAATAGGACTGTAATTGGTGGACGGAGGGAGTATCTTATTTATTGATCGCATGTAAAGCAGAACATAATTGATTTATGTTTAGTTGGAACAATTAAAGAAATTAAATTCGGGATAAATTGAGACAATACATTTCAATTTTCGAACAAGAAATGCCAATCTTTTCATTTTATTTTGTTTTATTTTCTCTTTTTCTTTTCTTTTTCATAGATCTCAACTTTCAATTATTTGTATTAGATTGGGTTCTGGTGCACAGAGAAAAAGTGATTTATCAATTCATCAATAATTATTACTATTATTTAACAGTTGAAATTTATATATTGAAATCCCATCTGATCAAGCGATGTACTCAATAAGTTCCACATTGCATACATTCAAAGAGTGTGTCACATGTATGATGTGCAAAAAAAGAATTAAAAAACAATCACGTCCAAATAAGCCCAAACTTGATGCAATAAACATAAAACTAATTTCACATATCTCTAAATTTACGGCGTACAAACCCAAAACGTCATCTCCCGTCCCTAGTCGAATTTTTTTTACCGAACACATAAATTATTTAAATAAAAAAATATTTCTAAATACTCTAAACTTTTCTTCACATGGTTTTGAAATGGGGACAAGGTAAGATGGCTATCTTTGGATTATTCTCACAACACCACATTGTTGGGCAGCGGGGAATCATTGTTTTGTTGATTAGTGTGGAAGTGAAGAACCCAATTCTTTGAATAAAATGAAAATAACAACTTGGATAAGATTTAAGAAAATACAAATATAAATTATGAAATTTCACTTCCAAGTAAAGCCACGTATATATTTGCTATAAATTGAAGTATATTGCTAAGATAAAGGAGGAAAAAACATCAACTTTAGCATTTCAAAGTCATCACACTCTATACGAAAAACCCACAAAAAGCCAGAGATTGTGAGAATATTTGTACGCCATTGATTTTGAGATTTGTAGCTTCCGATGTCACTTGTGCTTTTGACTTCATTTTTTTGGGTAATTTATTATGTTTATGAAGAATTGCAATTTGCAACTTTGCTTGGAAACAAACCCAAGGCTAAGAGCATTCATTACTAGTTTTGAGGAATTGACCATGCCACAAGCCAATTTACTACATCAATTTTAAATAGTGATGCTAAACAGCCACATTATGACTGTACACACATGACTTTTTGAAGATAGTAGACCAATTTAGTTAAAATTGATTCACCTAATGAAATTAAATTTATCATCTTTTTTCTAAAACTGATGGAAAAATGACTATTATATAAATAAATATTAATATATTATTGTTTTTTCGAATACATAAACTATTATACTCTTGTGTGGGTGGCCACAATGTGGCCGCCCAGATTTATTGAATTTTTAATGTGCATCTATTTGTGTATATTGGATGTATGTGTATGTATCGTATGTATGTTGATGAAATAAGATACCAAGTAAAGTATATATTATCAGATAAAAAATGATAAATAAGTAATTTTTATCACTTGTTGGTGAAATGAAGTATCAAGTATGGATGGAAGTGTTATAAGATATGAAAGGATTTTGAGTTTGTGATGTTTAAGATTAAGTGTAATAGTTTATTTTCTTTATGTAAACGTTTTAGGTATCATAGAAGAGTTAATTTTATATACAAGAATACCGTTTTAATGAGTGGCATTCTTGAAGTATATATACCTAGATTACTATTAGTATTAGCTATATGCACGTCATAACAATAGTATTGAAGCTTTAAAAAACATTCATACTCATAATTGATGGATATGATTCGACGATACTCTAAATTATTAGTGAAAAACTATTCACTCGACTAAGTAGATCACCAATTTTGGCTCTATTTTTGTTGGCTGCATAAAAGAGCAAGTGTCACGTGACTGTCCAAACATAATAATAAGTCCAATAAACATTTTTATGATTATTTCTTAAACTATTTATAATGTTATTTCTTCATCATCTCTTTCATTTAATTATTTATTGATTTCATATCATTTTTATCAAATTTATTTCTTAAAAAACAACATCCACAGCCTCATCTCTTCACCATTCTTTCTTTTACACTACTCATTGATCTCATCTCTTATTATTTATTCATTTCTTATTTTTTTATATTTTAATTAAATTAAATTTTTTAATTTAACTAAAAATATGAAATTAATTAAAAATATATATATAATTCAAAATTGAAAATTAAATAATTAAAATTCTAAAATTACTTAATTAAAAATAAAAAATCATATAATTAAAAATACTAAAATCCTAAGGTAGCATATCCAAATCCTTTTGGAGATTGTTGATCATTATTCAGTGCACCTCTAATTGTTGAGACATCATTGTACTCGTGTCTTTGATATATGCTTTCAACAACACGTTATGCATGACGCCATTGTTGGCCACCGTCAGCGCCTCCGGTTCCGGTGGTGGAGTTGCCGCACTGCTTGAGGCTGACACTTTCCTCTTATCCTTCGTAGCATTCGTTCCCATCGAACGACGCCTACTCGTTTGGAAGCTCTCCTCTCTCTCCCAACCACGGACCCTTCGTCGCCGCTTGTTGAGTAGTGGTCGTACGGGGTGTGCTTTGTTCACTTCGACCCCTATTATATGCTACTAGCCCACTTTTCGACATGTCGAATCCTCTCCCAAGTGACGACGTACTTGAACAGCTTATGGTTGTCGTTGTAGTAGATTTTCATGTGCGATAGTAGGGAAAAAAAATTAAAAATTCAATTTTTCTCTCCCCCGTTTTTCCTCCTACAAGTGAAGCTCGTCCTGCGAAACTACACGTAAAGCGTACCGTGATTGTACCGTCTCAGAGGGATGGAGCACGTGGTCCCCATTGGGGATGCTATTATATTTCCGTGGTATAAAAAGATTGTAAGAAATTTTCAGAGAGGAGTGACGCATGCTTCAATCAAGAAAGTTTTTACCTTGATTGGAGTAAAGTTCTCTTTTATGATGGCACTGTAAAAAAATTTACCCAAAAAACGCGAAAAAGACGAGAGAGAAAGGCCGTACATGGTGGCAGTGTGTCATAATTTACCTTTGAAATGGGTTGGTGGGGTAAGTAATTATGACGAGTAAAAGTTTGAATAGTAAATACTAGTATTTAAGTATATACATAAATATGTGCATCTTCTTGTATTGAGTGCTGATAAGCCCCTTTCCGTAGTACATTATCAATAGCCAAAGGTCTTACCAACACTGTCAAATTGCTGCTGCCATTGGCTGCTTGTATAATTCGAATCATGCGGCCATCTGTCCCATTTTAAACTTTTCTTCTCTTTTAATCTCATTGTTTAGAAGAGAATGTTAATTGAATTATTAAATGATGTTCCATCATATATATAAAATAAATATAAATTTAATTGTCTTACATTTCTGGCACAAATAATAATGGTACAATGCTTGATGGTGGCGAAGTTTGATTTTTTTTTTTTGTAAGTGTAGGTCAAGGGCCACGGAATTTGATTTTTTTTTTATTTTTTTTATGGAGTAGATATATTCATATAGTGATGTATGGAATTTTATCATTTTTAACTTATTCAGACCTTTGTGGGAATTCGTTATTGTTTATAAACAAGTTGATTATGAGAATCATCAGTCAACAATAGAAGATTAATGATTTGAGTTTGAAGTGGATTCATGACAAGATGTCTCTCTACTACCATTAAGATCAACTTTAGGAAATATTTTTATTTTGGATTTATTTCACAAATGCAGGACTTAGGAAATATACATACACTATATGTCATGTATAAGGCACCAACTTATATATGTCGTACTTTCAACTTGATCAACGAGTACCATGAGTGGAACACGATGTTGAGTAATACTCTAACCAGTTGATAGAATCGATCAACCAAGAATTAATGAATTAGAATTAAATTTAGAGATGGTTGCAATGCAAAGGGGTTTGATGCGATGGAAAACCCTCGTGGAATGTCAGGGTTTTGGGGAGTTGTGTGTTGGATAAGGCTGACAATGATTTGAAAGTGAATAGTGCATTCACACAAGACATAAGATATAATAAGCCAAAAACCCAAAATGCAAAGGCAAGACACTTTAGCTTCTCCTGTTGCAATTTGTAAATGCACCACTAATTAAATTCCAACCTCCCATCTCAAATTATCATACAAAATGACAGACACACCACTAATGCTCACCAAGTTTCATATTAAATCTGTACATACACAAACATAGCATTCAAAGAAAAATGAAAATGATAAAAGGATACAACTAGAACAAAATTTTTATCCTGAGAGGGTAGTACTAGAGGTTTAACGATTTGTACATTGCCACCAGAATCAGAATCTCACGCCGGTCTATTAACATTTCAAAAGCACCAAGATTATTCAACTTCCTTTTTTTTTTTTTTTTTTTTTAACGGCGATAATAGTAGTAGTAGTAGTAATAATAATAATAATAATTACCACTAAAATCAACAGCTCAAAGCTTCGTATTTCACCGGAATCGGACGGTTGAAACCAGCCTGCGCCAGCAGATTACCGACCACCGCAATATCCCTGCAGAAAACGCCTTGAAAAACCGATGGTGGTGGAGTTTTGACGGCCTTGCTCTCCTCCGCCACCAGCATTGCCCTATCAGGCGGAGGCAGTGCCGGCTGCTGAACGGCTATGACCGCGGCTGCCTTCTTCCTCTGCTTCTCAGCGGCCTCTTCATCCAATATTGTCGACATTACACTAGTGTATCCCCTCTGCACCAATCTATAAAGCAACAAGGACGACATTTTCGCCCGATCACGGACAGAATCGACGTCTTTCTCATCCGCAAACTCACACCTCTCGATGAAACTCGACGATTTATCAGGCTTGTGTTTAAGCGTGAGCAGGAGATGTGCTCTTTCAAGCTCCGATCTTGAACAGCCTCTTCTTAGTCCGATCAATGCGTAGTAATCTACATTGCCGGTTTCTCCAGCGGCAACCCTCTGCTTCAGCTGCTGAATTTTGGTTGCTAAAGAGCACAATTTGCCGGGAATTTCTCTGTATTGAACGCTCTGCCGCTTCCAAATGGGGCCGGGCAGTTTCCTATCTCGAAGAATTGAGTTGTAGAGCAGTTTCAAATGCTCCAAATCATGGAGGCTGTCGGGCAAGCATCGGATGGTCTCGAACAAGCCGGCTCTCACGGTGAGGGCGTCGATGCACGAGGTGTCGAGGGCGAGGGCGCGATTGCAGTCAGCAATCGCCTCCGCGATTCGGCCGGCAGAGCGGAAGGCGGCGGCGCGGTGGACGTAGCACTCCGAGAGGAAACCCTGGGGTGCGCCGCGGCGGCCATCGAGGATTTTGGAGAAGTGCCGGATGGCCTCGGAGTAGAGTCCGGCGTCGAGGGCGGCGATCGCGGCGGTCTTGCGGCGGATGAGGAGCTTGATGTGGCACAGGAGGTGGGAGATGCTCTCGGACTCGGTCTTCGGCGGGGTCTGGGGCTGGTTGCTGATCAGATTCTCGCCGGAGCGCGGGAACTTGTTAAAGGAGAAGATGTCGTCCGAGAGGGAGATGCTCTCGCGGCGGAATGCGGCGGTGGCGAGGCGCTTTCCGGTCTGGAGGAGCACCATAGCCTCCTCCATTAAGCCAAGGTGGCAACATGCTTGCCCCAAAACCGTGTACCTGTTTGACGAAATGCGTCAGATAACCGAGTCGGTTCAACTCGATCAAACGAGTCAATATTTCGAGTCCAAATCAGATTGATTGATGAAGAAGATTATTTAAATCGGGAGATGAAAGTTCGTCGTTGGTGAAAAATCTCTACATAGAAATCGACGAATTTGACTTTTACAATAGGAACATCACGAATTAATAACGAGTGGATTAGGTGAAGTTTCATTAATTGCAAACAGCTCGCTTCGCGTTAAATTCAAGCACCCATACAACCATAATTATTCAACATTAAACAATGATATTTTAGAGAGAGAGAGATGAAGGATTTGAGGAATTTACCTCCATTGCCCTTCCTTCTCGACGTTTTTACAGAGCCCAGCCATCACCTTCTTCTTCAACTCAGAGACGGAGAAACACTTGAAAGCCGTCTCGTCCCCACTCAGTGAGTCGCCGCTGGAGGAAAGGAGCTTGACTCGCTCTCTCGAGAGCTGAGTCGACGAGTTGTCCGAGGACGCGCTCGACGACGAATCATCAGAGGCGACCATCTTCAAGCTCGGGATATAATCCTGCAGCATATCCGCCACCTCCTTGAACCGCCGGAGCTGCAGCAGACACCGGGCCTTCAGCTCCAGTGCAACCTCCATGCGCGGCGCCAACGCCAGCGCCGCCTCCAGGAGCCCCAACGCCGCCGCAATCTCGCTCAGCTCCTGCGTCGCAATCAACATTCTGGCTTCCCTCATGTACCTATCCACCATCTGCAATACATTCCCAGCGATTCATCAATATCTCCACCACATAATCAACACAAAATTAAAAATAATAATAATATTTGAGAGAGGAATTAAATTTGCGGTACCTTTTTGTTGGTTAGCCACCAGTGTTTCCTCTCTCCGCCGGCGAAAGACGGAGATGCGACAGCCATGGATGGATTGCAGTAATCAACCATTAAAAACTCTCTCCTTCAAATGTGGGTGAAAAACATATTATATTTCAATTCGAAAATCTTGCCTCTCACGGCGAGGAGAGGCGATTTGAATCAGAGAGCGAGATTGAAGAGAGAGAGAGAGAGAGAGAGAGAGAGAGAGAGGAGTGAAGAGGAGAGGGAGAGGAGAAGGGCTTTAAACAATAAATGCCAGCTTTGACCTGAGGGAGAGCTTTGATCCCTCTACTTCATCGCTGGCGACCAGATTCTCTCTCTCCGACTTTTAGAGTGAGAGACCTATATTGCTTTCTGTATCTATTTATTTTCATTTTCTTATAAATAAATTATTTTTCAGTTTCATTTTGAATATAAAATAATTCTCAAATTCAGTAAAATAAATTAGTAGTTTGTAGCTAATGAAACGATTTTGGTGCTACGCATTGACTCGTTGGAGGTGAATATTCCGAAGTTTGAGTTTTAGTCGTTGTTAGTTAGATTCAATCAAATTTAATTTTGTAAATATATGTTATAATTACAATTTTTAAAGTATAATATCTTCATTCTTCATTCTTCTTCTTTTTGCTTTTCTAGATCTATAAATGAAGTATAATATTTTATTCAAATTTATTAATTAGTGTTTATATATTTATTTGCTTACTGGTAAAGGCGAATAGGTTATGAACTTCTAATTTGCATTTTATGTTCCAACTAAGGAGCCTAAAAATGAGTATATCTACTGAATTTTGTATATATTATTATAAAATATCGTTAACTACGCAATTTAATAATAAATCGGGCTTTGAATCATTTGACTCGGCTAGATTTACACTATATATTAGCAATAATGCAATTACGCACATTACTTAGTATTTTCACCATGACAGTACTTTGTTTTAAAGTTACCTAATAAAATTAAGGATACATTGCCGGAAAAATCATTAAATTTGATCAAATTCTATTCAATCCTACAAGTTTGAAAAATTAAAGGTTAACACCATGAATTTGACATTTCTCGCAATTGTCCCATGACGAAAATTTCCGATAGCCTATGTGTTTTAAATTATTGACATGGCGAATACATGTTTTAAAATTAACGACATGGCTGACTAACTAGTGGCGCAAATGTGACTGATTTTCAAACTTGTGAGACTAGCCAAAATTTGACCAAACTTAATAATTTTTCCATTAATTTGCCCATTTGTTAAAATAAATATTTTCCTTTTTCCTTTTTCTTTTCATTTGAAAACCCTCCCTCAACCCCAACCCCATTTGTCTCCCTCTCACTACAATTGTCGCTGCGCTCCACCAACACTATCGTCTGCAAATCATGATATTAAGGCAAATCATCATTTTTTGACATTTTGATTGAATTCTTGAACGAATGGGTTGTATGAATCGGTTCCTATTTTTTTGTTCTTCCTTTTGTGTAAATGCACACCAAGTGTTCGATAAAAAGGCTCCAGAGAAATGCTTCAAATTTTGATGGTCGATAATTTTCATTCATCTTTTTTCAGTTTACAAATTGAGAATTTTCTAGATTTTGTGTCTTTGTTTTAAAATTTCAAACTTTATTTTTTTCCAGAATTTTCGTGGTTTTTGTTCTCTTAGTTGCGATTGAGATGACGACAATTGAAATTGAGATGTTGAGGAATACGATGATTAGAGAGAAAAGGAGAGAGACGTATTGTACATGTAAAATTTTATGTCGGCCACATCAGTAGCGATTTTCCTCAAATCAAGCGTTGTGGGACAATTGTAAAAAATGTCATAATTATAATATTAGCGGCTAATTTTCTAATTTGTAGGACTAGCCAAAATTTAGCTAAATTTTATGATTTTCCTGATAATTTGCTCTGAAATTGATAGCGCCCGTAAAAGTATTGATTATTATTAAGGCAGTTCAATAATTTTATCTAGAGTCCCAATTAAAGTCAAGTATACTTTTCGGGTTTGATATGCAAATGAATTTTGTTTGGGTCAAATTCGATTCATAAAAATTAATATATTGACATTACATTTTCGCCACTAAACAAAGGAAACATGGAATCGTACTTTGACCGGTTAGTGGCAGTTTACTAAAGACTTTAGACTTTTTTCCTAATTACTTAATTCACTAATTAGTAAAGCAAAAAATTCCTCTTGACAAAAAAATACTATTAGGATAATCTTATAGTAGAAATGTTTTAAATAAAATTACAAAAAGTATCCAACAGAAAAATATTAGTATAATTTTGTCCATCTCAACGCGTGATAACATGGCATGGATGTTGCAAATAATTTGGAAATATCAACTCCCAATTAATAATCATTTTGAATTTTGACTTGTGCTATCAGAAGTCGGCAAATATAACCTTATTTTATGGCAATTTATTAGATTACATAAATTATGAGCACCAATCAATAAATAATTTATTTTGCAGAATGTGAGATGGTCTCAATCCCTGCTAATAACAAGAGAAAGTCCGACCTTTTACCGGTAGCACCGCAACAGCTATTGTGTTCTTCGCCAGCAAATATTTAGTTGATCGCCAAAGACAATTTTTTAAATAAAAAAAGTTTGGCATTAACTTCACGAGAGAAATAAGGATTAATGCAAAAAACTTAGTTAATATTTATTTTAATCCTCTATGAAATATATTAATTATATTTCTATTTTTTAATTTGTAGAAATTTAGATACGCTCAATTTTCTGCAACCATTCAAAATTATACAATGAATTGGACCACTTTTCAAATACATATAAAACAAGTTTGATTGAACTACAATACTAGTGATTGTGGTTATTAGTCATGGAAAAATTAAATAAAAGAACCATCTTCTCTTTATTTTTCCAAAAGTTGAATTGATATCATATAATTTTATGAAATCAGCATATTATAAACAAACTCACAAATGAGGAGTTGCCACACATTTCATATGGCAACGAATAAATTGAAGAAATTACGTATTTTTATATTGTAATATCCAAGTTGGAATATCATAATATTTATCATTTTTTATAATGCTCTATATATTATAAATAAAACAGGAAAAATACATTAGTCTTATAGAAAAATCTATAAAAAAAAATGAATTGACCATATTGGATAAAATTGTATATTGATGAGGGTTGAAGAAAAGAAAGTATTCCCCAAGTCGTAAACCACAAGAATAATGCCCTTTTCCTTTTTTTTTTTTTTAATCCCTAATTTTTTGAGCTCTTTTCCTTTACGATGGGTTCTCTCTTTTTCGTCCTTTGCTTTAGATTTCACCCAAATTGATTAATGAATGCACATGAATTGTAGTGGATATGGATGGATGGATGAATGGATGGATAGAGAGCCATATGGCCTTGTCTATCTAATAAATATTTTTCCCATTTTATTTATCTACACTTATGGTTTGATTTATCTATGGTGGGTTATTGATATTTCATTAGAACATATTTTTATGTTTCACATATAGAAAATTCTAGGAACTTTATGGTTGAATTGAGAAGAGAGACAGAGAGAGAGAGAGAGAGAGAGAGAGAGAGAGAGAGAGAGAGATCACATTTTATCTTAATTAATGTGCTCGCATTTGCATATTATTTAAATTATATGAATTCTAATTTAGACTATATAACGATAACATAAGAGTTATTGTTAGTGGGATATTCCTACAAACAATTAAAAATATATGATTAAATCCGAATATAATTTACAAAAAAAAAAAAATGGTTTGGGACACACACACCCACAAAGAGGCACCTATTTATTATTCTTGCTTTACAAATAAAGGAGGTTCCTAAAATTTACAATCTCGTGGTGATGGGGCCCACGCCCACTTGCCACATCACTAAATGCACCAAGCAAACTTCCACGTGGCATGACCTGATAAGTGGTCCCACGCACTTCGCTACCATTGGCGGGTATAGCCATTATTGGATGCACTGGATGCTCAATTTTATTCTTTACTCAGTCTTTTTTGGAAAAAAATAAGATAATTTCTTAATACTTATTTTTTAAAATTTATTTAACATTTCAGATATAAAAAAATTACTTAATATTTAAATGATATAAAAAAAAAATATCTAATCATATAATTTTATTTTAGATACCCTGCATGTCATGCTTGGGGGAGATATGAATCTAGTTGAATGAATGAGAATTATGTGAAATGTCACCCTTTAATAGTATAGGTCTATTTCTGAAATCGCAAAATATTTGTATGGTATTTTGTGACATTGTTTAAACGTTAAGTACCAAAATATTACGTTTAAATTTCTAAACATTCTTCTAAGTGTCTCAAACATTCATATAGTTTCCCTCCATTTTTTAACAACATATCTTTTTATAAATATTACTTAAATTTATTTTTACTAATTTCTTAAATGAATCATGAACATCCTAATTTAATTTCAATTATATATATACATAACTATAACATAAAAGAAGAATCCGAGTATATTATTTTTTGAGGTTTAGATTTGTAGCTTTCTAATAATTCAATTCCTAAATCAACAATATATATCTTTTAGCTCTTGTATTGAGGTATTGATAGATAACATATCTTTCAGGTTCTAAATTGAACTTTACAATATAAGGAAATTTGTGTTAGTAGTTATGAGTCATGTTTTGCACCAACATACATAATTATAATATCAATAATTAATTAATTATTACTCGAATAAGCATCTTATTATTGAGTCGATCATTATATATAAAGAAGCAAATGATGATATAATGTGCCAATATTTCAACTCATTTCATTATTGGTTTACATTTCAAATTAATAATTTGTAGGCAAGAGGACCACTCATGTGCATTACCTAATATATATCAGGGTATGTCCTATATTGCTTCTCACCACTTTTTTTTTTCTATGAAAAATGATTTCAACACACACACACACACACACACACACACTCTTCTTTAAAATTAAAAAATGTTGCAATTTGAAAGGAAAAACGAAATAAATATTACGTAGCTCATCATAATTTAGTAGTGCTAAAGTCTTTTGGCTTTATGGATTGGACGTCGATAATTTAATTGTTGGATGGTGTGTTGTCCATGTTTAAAGTTCAATAAATGCTTCTTCAATTTAAGAAACTTCATTCAATGCTATATTTCAATTAGATTGGCCTTGTGAGTTGTCATTTATTTACATTAAATTGCACATTTTATTAGCTCAAAACATCCAATTCACTTTCTCTTGTTTCACCTAATATCTCAATAAACAAAATAAGTAGTTAATTTCAACAGCAATAATTATTAAATTTGATATAAGAAAATGAACCCAAATTTAAAGGAGAAAATAATCACGGTCTATCGTTGATGATGCAATAGTATTGCATAAGCAGTCACGTACAATATTTACATATATATATAAATATTGATTATAAATATATGAATGAATTATAGCCACATTTCATATTATATGAAACTTTAACATCGTCATGTGGAAACATTAATGTGTGAAGCAGATCATTTGCAATGTCTTACTCGAATTCATTATCCTTTTTATAGTACAAGTGTGCTGTTATTTGACTTATAACCGATATTGCAAATTTTAAATTACTAGGCTTTTGCTTTAAGTGTGCTAATATCAATAACATTGATTAAAGAAGGGATAATTGCCATTTAAATCAAAACTTTTCGGTGACTTCTGGTCAATCTCATATTTTTTGAAATTAGAATATAAAATCACAACTTTTGACATTTTCTCAATTATCTCACATATCAAAATTCTAGTGAAATTGGTGGTGACGTGTCAGCCGCAATTTCTGACGAGGACAAAACATCAGTTCTTCAAAACGATGTCGTTGAGATAATTGTCATTTAAATCATAACTTTTTGTTGAATTCTGGACGACACGTCACCACCAATTTCACCGAAATTTTGATCTGTGGGATAATTGAGAAAATATCAAAAGTTATGATTTTATGT
>JAYDZE010563128.1:0-12489 GCA_034509125.1 Monilaria moniliformis | reverse complement strand
GAGATGCAATATAAATCGATGTATACTTGTATTTGATTTATTAAAATAATAGAATCTGTTACCATATATATCGGATGTCATAATTAATTAAAAACTACTTTCCTTTTATTTAGGGGATTTTATGAAAACTACCGTAAACCCTAAACAATAACATCATCTAACGTCCTGAATATTTTGCTAATAACAGGTTTCAATCACACTTCGCAATCAGGCACGTACGCTGTTCCAATCATATGACAAATTTAACATTGTATGTATCATCGAATATCATTGTTCATGTACTGTAATCTCATTATACAGTAACTTAGGTCGAGAGTAAATGATAAAACTTCATGCATGTAACAAGTATTACACAATAATCAGTATAGCATTTTTATAGCTTTGTAATATCATTAAATGTCGAAAAAATACCTTCTGTATCTTGTTCTACAACCATCATCGAAAATTACTTTCTACCATGAATTGAGATGCAATATAAATCGATGTATACTTGTATTTGATTTATTAACATAATATAATCTGTTACCATATTTATCGGATGCCATGATTGATTGCAAACTGATTTAATGCATGCACTAACACCTTCCTTATATATCGCATAATTAATGAGTCCAATAACACTTTCCCTTAATTGTAGGGTTTGTGAAAAACGGAAAAAATGCTAAAGTTACTACAATGACCTTTATTTCATTAAAAACGGCAGCTATTCTATTTTTTTATTTTTTTTATATTACACGTGGCAAAATCTCAACCATTTGATTATCAAAATTAACGATTACAATTAGATCTTAGTTCTAATGAAAGATGCGAGTTTTCATTTGATTACTTTCCTATATATATATATATTTAATTTTCTACGACTAATATTTAGTATAGAGGCGTGACGATCCAACAAACAAGGGATGGGCAAAAGAGCCATTTTTTTTCCTTTATAAAAACTGAATTTATGAAATAAACAAAGGAAATAAGATTCAAAAAGAAGAAAGTGCAGTCATGTTGAAAAGGTCGGAAAACATAAACAAATAATCCAAGAAAATAAATATATATTCCATAGGTTTACGTACGTATAAACGATATTATTATATGGTCCTTGACTTCCAAGGCTGCATTTTGTCCTTCACCGTGGAACTCTTCCCACTAACTTTTGCATTGATTTACACGAGAATCTGCCGTCTTCTTGCCTTCTCCCTCAGATTCCCAAACACCTAAATTCCTCCATTTTTTCCTGCTTAGTTCATCGAAATTAAGAAACCATGATGAAATATATCTGCAAATGCCTCTTTTGCGTCTCGGTTGAGAAACAACCTAAGAGCAGGTAACTTCACTTGTTCTATGTCTATAATTTTTACTCCTTTTGATTTTCAAGATGTATCTTGTTATTGTTATTTATTTATTTATTTTTTTGATGAAATTGAAGTAGCTCAAGCAGGCAGAGAGACTATCCATGGGAGGTCTACACACTCAAAGAGCTGGTCCACGCCACGAACAACTTTCACAACGATAACAAAATCGGTGAAGGCGGATTCGGAAGCGTTTATTGGGGCAGGACAAGTAAAGGAGTCGAGGAAATGATTTCATTTCATCTCTCTTAAATTTCTTGAATTTCGACACCTTCAACTACAAATAAAAATCCTATAAGAGAAACCCTTGAAAAAAGAAATTAAATGAAATTTGATTTTTTGTTCTCTCTTAATTAACAATGTATTGATATTGCAGTTGGCGGTAAAAAGGCTGAAGGCGATGACTGCGAAAGCAGAGATGGAGTTTGCCGTTGAGGTAGAGATACTTGGTAGGGTTAGGCATAAGAATTTGCTAGGGTTAAGAGGATTCTATGCCGGCGGAGATGAAAGGCTAATAGTATATGATTATATGCCTAATCATAGCTTACTCACTCATTTACACGGACAACTTGCTCCCGAATGCCTATTGGATTGGCCTCGAAGGATGAACATCGCAATTGGATCAGCCGAGGGGATAGCGTAAGTAATTCAAATCTTATCTAAATTTCCAACAAATTTTACACTTTATGTTACTAATTTCAATTTACTACGTACTTCTTATACCACAAAAAAACACATAGTATTCCCAAAAAATGCAACTTTTTACTTTTTTCAATTCTTAACAGAAAAGAACACTTTTTTTGGAAACGGAGATAGTATTAGTATACCACAAAAAACCCATAGTATGCCCAAAAATGTCAATTTATCCCATTGGACTTCCAAGTAGTAAAGTGTGGTTTGACATGTGAACAAGTAGGTTTAGTGTTGTTTCTTTAATTTGTTATTGATTGGATTCTTGTGTGTAATTTGAAGCTACTTGCATCACGAGGCAAACCCACACATCATACACAGAGACATAAAGGCGAGCAACGTGCTGCTAGACTCCCAATTCGATGCCAAAGTAGCAGATTTTGGATTCGCGAAGCTGATACCAGAAGGGGTGACTCATCTAACCACGAAGGTGAAAGGAACCCTAGGCTACCTAGCGCCGGAATACGCCATGTGGGGGAAGGTCTCGGAGAGCTGCGACGTTTACAGTTTCGGGATCCTGCTCCTCGAGATCATCAGCGCCAGGAAGCCCCTCGAGAAGCTGCCCGGAGGTGTCAAGCGCGACATCGTGCAGTGGGCCACCCCGTTCCTCGACAAGGGAGCGTTCGAGCAGATCGCGGACCCTAGATTGAAGGGCAGGTTCAACGGGGACGAGCTCAAGAGAGTCATCGCCATCGCCCTCAGGTGCACCGATGGTGAGGCGGAGAATAGGCCGAGCATGGTAGAGGTGGTGGCGTGGCTCAAGGGCGGAGTCGGGAGTAGAAAGAGGGAGATCCGGATTCAGAAATATATTACCGAGGATGAATACGATGATGATGGTCGAGAGAAAGAGGAAGATGATGATGGAGATTATGAGGTGGAGAGATATGCGACGCCGTCGTAGCTTGGTTTGCTGGTTTTATGCATATATATTAGATTTGATCAGATTGGTTTGTGAATTGTGGTTATAAGGTGGTGGAGTTCTTGAGGACATGTAATTATATCATTGGTTGGTTCCGGTTTTAATTATATAAATTGAGTTTTTGTTAATATCATATACGTAACTTTTATTTTTTTCTTCCCGAATTTAATCAATAATGAGATGTATATCTACAGAAAGTGCAGCTGAAGCCTGGAGCTGTTTGATCATCTTCTGTTTGAGCGCGCACACACAGAGAGAGGCATGGATGCATGCACTACTAAACTATAACAAAAGGTCCACATTAATGTTTCCATGCCAAGTTGTTATTCGAGACAAATTTTTGAAGTGGCCAGTTTAGTCCACCTTTAGTAGTTATAACGAAATATGATAAGATTAACTTTTATCTTCATTGTTTAACAGATAAGATAAAAATCAAAATGAAAATAAGTGAAATGTTTAATAATCTAATACATATTGTAGTTGCAATAAAAAAATAACTTTTTTGTCCTTTTCAAAAATATGAATATATTTATCTCATTTTTGATAAAAAATAATTAATTAACTATTGAGTAATTAAACTAAATTAGTGATTAACTAATTAACAATTAAGTTAATAATGTAGATGATATATTAATGACATAATTAACAAATAATTAAATTAAATTGAGGATTAATTATATTGTGATTGATTAATTAAGCTAAATTAATGATTAATTAATTAATAACACTGTTAGCTAATCAATTAATTAATTCTGAATCAAACACACACACCAACCGCCAACCGCAGCTGCCAAACACACACACATAGCAGACACCCCCCGCCGCCCATCGTCGCTGCCAAACACACACACACACACCAGACCCCGCCTGCACCCTCCCCCTTCGACTGCCACTGCCAAAACACACACACCACGGGTCAAGAACATAAATGCCATCCTCGGCCCTCTCCTAAATGGAAACTCATTATTTTGGGACACTAGTGAGGCCCAAACAACTCGCCGTCTGTCATTTAATGATTTCTCTCCATGCTCAGGCCATCGTCTTTTTTGCCATTTACCAGCATCATCTGATTATCTTAGCTGTTAAATTGCTCATTTTCAAAATAAATACTTTTGAAACTAAACTGATCACCCTCAAAAGTGAATTACTTATGGAGGTGAAAACTAGAAATGGTGCGATTGTGAAACTTTAGATTTTGAAACTACACTAAATTGACCACCCCCAAAAATTGTTCCAAGCTTAGGATTCGCTTTGGGCACAGTTCATTGTGCACAAGTACTGTTTCCTCCTCTTTCGTTTTTATGATGTGGCTTGTTCAGCGCATGATAGCCCTATTTGACATTGTCTTTGCCGTTTTATGCGTCAGATGCATGATTGTGTGCATTGGTCCTTGGAAGATGGGAAGGTCAACTTCTGGGATGACGTTTGGTTTTGGGACCGCCCCCTTCGCTCATTCTGTCATCCCGGTGCTTCGCTTCACTTCTACGAGGTTCATGATTTCTGGAGTGATAATGCCTGGAATATGTGTAAGCTGCATGCTCTGTTTGCTTTGTATCATGTGTCTTTGCATGTTTTTGTTGCTCTAAGTGCCACGCTGATTGATGTGGGCGCAAGGGATGTGATGCGATGGGCCTTGACTAGCCACGACGAGTTCTCGATGACCTCCACTTGGGATCATGTCAGGAGTCGGCTCCCGAGGCATCCTTTGCTCGGCCAGGTCTGGAATGCATGCTTCACGCCAACTATCTCCGTCTTCCTGTGGTGCCTCATCGCCAACCGTGTGCCGGTGGATTGTAAATTGCAGTCTCCTAGTATTTGTCTTACATCCAAGTGTTTATGCTGTGAGTCGTCGTCAGTCGAGTCCATCCAGCATTTGTTCTGTTTCAGTCAGTCGGCGAGAGCTGTTTGGGATTACTTTACAGCTTTGTTTCCTGATTTGCACGTACCTATTCACACGTGCACCGATATAGTACCTAGACTAGGTTTCTGGTGGGGTGCCTTCCGCAAGGCTCCCACCACGCACATCAGCTTCACCACCCCTTGCCTGTTTTTTGGTTTATATGGACAGAGAGAAATAGCTGCAAGCATCGATCTATTCCTTTCCGTGTTTCTCATGTTACTTGGCAGGTTATGAATCAACCGTGGAATATGGTCGCGGCAGGGACGCTCGTCCCCAAGCATTGGTGCAGGTGCTCCCCACTCGTGCATTTCATGCCTCCAGCTTCTCCTCCCCGGCATGTGCTGCGATCTCTCATGGTGTTCTGGCATCCTCCCGACCCTCCATGGGTGAAGCTCAACACGGACGAATCTTTCTCGTCATTTACGACTCAGGCGGGTGGCGGTGGTGTTGTGCGCGGCTCAGACGGTGGCCTTCTGGCCGCTTTCTGCACCCCACTCTTAGCGGCATCTAGCTTTGAAGCGGAACTCTTTGTACTTCTTCAAGGTTTGATGTTTGCCGCACAACACTACTCGCATGTTTGGATCAAGATGGACGCGGCAGCGATTGTTGATCTACTCACCTCCGGATAACTTGGATCGGCGAACATGCGCCACTCGATGGTTCGCATTCACATCCTCCCCCAGTAGCTGCAAGTTCGCTTCTCTCATATCTATCGAGAAGGGAACCGTGCAGCTGATTTTCGTGTAGATGGGGGGCCCGAACCGCTACTCTTACATTATTTGATCAAGTCTCGGCGCCTTCTAGACTGAAGGCACTCATTAGGATGGACTAGTTGGGGTATCCTAACTTCAAATTCTGTTACTGTGATGCGCGACCCCCCTCCGTGGCTCACTTTGTGTTTCATATGGCATCCCTCTTCCCTTGGGCTTGGTCAATTTTGGGCCCCGCTTACGTATATGTTATGTTACCCTCTTGTTCTCTTTGGGCTTGGCTACTTTTGGGTCAGCCATGTATATTTCTTGTCTATTCGGTTTTTCTTGCATAGGTTCGAGGTTGGTACGCAAAGTGTCCGCCTTACTAGGTTGCTATTGTTGGACTATCCTTTTGTGATCCTCATTGCTCGGCATGTTGTGTGGGCTTGGCATCTTGTATCTTATATTTCGTGTTTGGGAACAAGTTACTTTTTTGGCTCGTTCTGTGTCCGAAATATTTCATATTGGTTATTGATATATATAGGTTGGGAGTCCACCTAACCCCTCACCTATAGGGTGTTTTGAAAGAAAAAAAAACTTTTATAAAAGTAATTGCTGAATTTGAACTGCTACCGAAACATGAGGAATCAATTGAGACTTTGCTTCTTCTTTCTCCCTATTCCCCACCATCTCTCTGTCCCTCTGTCAAACACACATACACCAGACCCCGCCTGCACCGTCCTCCTTCAACCGCCGCTGCCAGAAACACACATCGGAATCAAAATCAAAATCAATTTTTTTTTACTATTTCCAAAAAAATCGAATGAAATCAAACGAAATCGAACAAAGAGAAGGGTGGGAAACAAAAAGCAGCGGTGGCTGCTGGGCCTTATAGTTTAATGTGTCTCACCCGTTCCACCATTAATTTTTATATTTTGGAAAGATATTTCTCCATGAGCAAAACCCACTGAAAATAAGCTCCTGTACGTAATTCAGTGAGATTTTGAAATTTCTGATCAATTCTCAAACCACCGATATTACGAGTGAAGTTATTATACCAATATCTTTGAACAGAAAATCTCACCTCATATTTTTGTATAGGATAATATTGCAATTTCACATGCACAACATCATTAAACAATTTGTTCCTTGAAAGTAAAATAATAAAAAAAGTCCAAATTTCAAGCCTATTAATCATGCTCTATATTGTACCTTGTTAAGTTAGCTATCCCCCCCTCCCTCCTCCCCCACCACCGGTATATGAATATTAGCGACTTAAGGAAGAGTATTTAGATATATAATCTCAAAACTAATTATACAACTTTGCTAGAACAGAGAAACTAATAAAAGAATCTCAAAATTTGAGGATGTGTATATGCAGGCAGCTTAGATGAATTAATGGCCTAAGCATCAATATTTTTAGTCTTTATCATTGAATAGTTCAAGGAATAAAAGGTAGAGAAGTAAGGACGGCCACAAAAATTCCACAAAATAAAGCCATTTGCTAAAAGCGTTGAACTAGCGACGAGATACAAATTTATCTCATTCTTCCTTGAGTTGGACAATGTCTAGATATTAAAGATGGTATCATCTGTCTCATAATTTTTTCAGGTTCCACTATCAGTTTTATTGATAACATTTATAATTATTAAAAAAATATTATTATATAATGATTCCTAACTAACCTATTACATAAAAAAAAAAGCTAACAGTCCTAGTTAGGAAATTTTTTGCAATGTTGGGTTCAACAATCAAAAAGCACATTCTATGCACATTCCAACATGTTTAGAGATGTCAAATGGGTCAACTCGTCTATTTTTCGTTAATTGGACCAACTCAATGTGTTCATACCAATCTCATCTAATTGTCGCATTATTTGATTACAACTTATTCATAGTATAATTTTTTCAAGTTAGAAATTCTCAATTTTAGCACTAAATTTTTGGATTTCAAGCTAACCCGTCAAAAAAAATATGATTTTTCTTTACCTAATATATTTGTCTCAATGATTCTATATTTGTAACAAATGAATACACCTATAAATGAGTGTCATTTCAATATCAAAACTAATACGTAAAAATTAGAGATGTAAGAATATATATATTTTCCTCAATGATTATCATTTTCTAATTTTTAAATCTAAATATTTTTGTTAACCGTTAACGTAAAAAATCCACACAAAAGTGAAATGATAACTATGACTTTAAAATAGGAGTATGCAAAATATCCAAAATCTAAAATAATCGAATCTTACCAAATCGAACCAAATCATTATATTATTATGTTCGATTTTTTCAAATTTAAGCTACAATCGAGATTTCTCTCTTGTGATACTTAATCCAATTGTGTGTCTCTACTTTAACAACCCAAATAGCAAGGAAGCAACCAAAGTGGACCCTCAATGGGACTGGTGTCCATCGTTAGACCATTCATTCAGAACTTATGTGCCCTATTTGCTGACCTCCTTCATTCTCTTTGCGCAACAGGCTAGGCTATTAAGGAGTCTCTACTTTGGATTGAGAACGTCCCACTGTGGATTCATAGATGAATTTCAGTCCAAATCCTATTAGATTATCGGTTTATTCGGTGCAATCCACATGATAAAGTTATCCAACTCTTGTTCCTAAATCTACCCAACACTACAACAAAAATGTTTAGTAGTGACACAATTTTAGTGACACTATAAGAAAAGTCATTAAATTTGCTACACCAAATTTAGCTACACCTACACATGCATCTATAACTTTTTGTGACATATAAAAATGTAAGTAAATTTGTCATATTTAAAAATGTAACAAATTTTATGACATCTATATATGTAACTAAATTTTGCTATACTTTATACTATCACAAAATATTTTTCCTACGCACACATAGACGTCACAATCTCCCTCTCTCACTCTCTCTCACGCGCACACACACACACACACACATATATATACTCACACATATTTTATTATATTACATTCATTATTACTAAAAGATAAACTTTTCCAATAAATAATTATAAATATATTGACATAACATGTCCTAAAGAATAATTATACCTTTGCATATCACAAAATTAGCAACATCTTCAAATTTTACTAAATTTAATGATATGTCTTTCTTTTTATGACACACATAATAGCTACCCATCTACAATATGTCACAATTTTATTTAGTGACATTTATAAGTGTCATAATTCTTTCAAACATTATGTCACTATTAAAACCTTTTGTTGTAGGGCAAGTATTATCCAACGTAAATTTCGAAGCAAGCCCTCAATGGATATTATAGTGGAGCCCTAAAAATATGAAAATGCCAATCAGTTGAATTACAATCTGACTTCTACAAGGAAGCATGGCAGATTGGTGAAATGTATTCTCGCAGAGGATAATACTGCATAAATTGGAACTATCGGTCGGGCTTTGAACCGGTCGATAGTTCATGTTATCCGTGGAAATTCGGAGTAAATTACATATATATTATGATTATTTTTAAATATATATTTGTAACTTCTAACTTTACTTTTATAATTAAACTCTCTATGTCCCATAAAATAATGCACATTAGGTTGTGGCATGAGTTTTAATAAATATTAGGTAGAATACATTGTGAATGGAGAATGACTTCACTTATTAGGTATTGTGTGTTGTGTGTAGAGTTATGTAAACCAAAAAGTACAACCTTTCCCCTAAGGTTTCACACATATTTATCGAAGCTTCACTTTGTACCAAGTGTTTTTCACTGTCAACAACTGTTTTTCACTATCAGGAAGAGGCTCGAGAACGAAAAGAAATTAAAGAGATAATGATGAATTTTGAGGCCAATTCGGGTGCTAGAGACCTCCAGCCGTCTGGGTAAAACAAATGCAAAAAATATTACCCGGATGGGTGAAAGAAGAAGAAGATCTTGGATTCTAGAGACCTACACCCAGCCGGGTAGAAATGTGTACCACTATGCACCCGGCTGGGTAGAAGCCAGACTTTTCCAGAGAGTCATACTCGGGTGGGTAGAAATGGGTGTAAGGTTCCACCAAGCCGGGTAGCTTGTGGCCAAGACCAGAGAGCCCCACCCGACCAGGTGAGATTTGGCGCCACGTTTCACTCGGCTGGGTGACGTACATGGAAGAATAGTTTTAAGTGACGATTATCATAACAGAAGGGGATTCAGGAAGACAGAGGACACGTAAACATAGGGAGATAAAAAAGAGAAAAATACTAGAGCAAGAAGAAAGAGAAGAGGGAGATTCAACCATTAAATAACCATTCGCCTCCCTATGGGTTCGATCCCTAATTACTACTTCGACATTGCTCTCTAGCAGTTAGAAGTTATTTGAGGGTATTTTATAACTTGTATGTGTTAATTGTTATTCAAATCTTGTACTCTAAAATACACATCAAGTTTTGGCGCCATTGCTGGGGAGACAATTGGTTGTTTAATTGTTATTTACTTTGTTTTTAGTTACCTTTAATTTTTTAAATTTTTATTTTTTTGATTTATTTTGTGTTATGTTGGTGTATTTTCTATTGTGCAGGTTTCCTTGAAAATTCATTAAACACATTTAATACATCACACTCGGTCTAGAGGTCCACCGCCGTTTAGTCCACTTACTCGTCATAAAAGGATTTTCAGAGAATTAGAGGTTGAAAGGTTTCAGGGAGTTCGAGTCCTGATATCAGTGACAATCACCTTTATAACCAATATTCGGAGGGTAGTCTAGAATCAAGTGAGTCCGAGAACGAGAATATGGATGCAAATGAGCAAGGCATTCTAGTTGGTAGAAGCAATGGAGAAAAAAATGTGCCTATTCCACCTGTTGAAAGATTTTGGATACATTTTCCGATCTGAAGCAAATCATCCTGAAGACTTTGCATACGCAATGGATAATGTCAACATACTAGCACATTACAACAGTCTGGTAAATGGTGGTAGGTTATTTCATGGTAGGGAAGATACTGACCCTATTTCCCAACTCAACGCATTCTATGAGCTGACAATAAACCACAGACCAGAGGGAGTGCCACATGATAGGATTAAAAGAGCTCTATTATGTTTCTTTTTGAGAGATAAGGCCTGAGTTTGGTACAATTCATTCCCTGGATACAACGCGATACATTTGAAAAATTGAAGAACAAGTTTTTGATGGAATACAACTCACCAGCCAAGATTGAGAAGTTGAGAGAAGCCATCACTTTATTCCAACAACGGTGTGAAGAAACATTAGTTGAGGATTGGATGAGATTCTCAGAATTGCTCAGAAAATGCCCGAGTCATGGGTTAGCAAGGGGCGGAGATCTTCCTAAGTTCTACCAAGGACTTACTAATGAGAGTATGACGTTAATCAATGCTAGTATAGGTAGAGATCTCGACAATAAAACTCAAGATGAAGTTCATGCTCTATTTTAGAAATTGGCAGCAAATCAGCAGAATTGGTATAATTCGAGAAGAGCTCCAAAAAAGAAGGGTGAAACATTTGGTACTATTTTCGAGTCGAATAGAATGAATACATTGGAAGCCCAACTTGCCAATATCATTATGCAGATGGTTTCAGCAGATAAAGCAATTTCGTCTCCATAGTTGAATCCTCAAAACCAACCATGCTCGTCAGATTTCGAGTTTGCCAAGGAGATCACCATTCAGACCAATGTCTTCTTATTCAGCAAGGTGTTGGGGCCATCAATTACATCGATAACAATAGGCAGTGGTACAACCAAGGGCAGTAGTTCAATAATCAGAGTAACTTGTGGCAAAATCAAGGGGGTTGGACTCAACCAGGCATGGGTCCGAGTTCAAATGATCAATGGAGGCCTAATCCACCACCTTTGGATTTTGACACAAAAAAACCAACCTTGGAAGATCAGTTGGGTCAGATTTTCTCCTTCATGAGCAAAATTAGAAGAAGAATAAACAGTTTGAGGAGAAGACCACATAGAGATTTAGTCAGCTTGACGCCTCAATAAGAAATCTGGAAATGCAAATCGGGCAGTTGGCACAAGCTTTGCATACAAGAGCTCCTGGTATTCTACCGATTGGCACTTTACCTAATCCAAAGGGTAAGGAGCAATGCAAAGAGATCAAGCTAATGAGCGGAAGGGAGTTAGTTACTTCAAAACCAGTGGATCTCCAAGGTGGCTTAGGCATTTTGTACGCAGGCGCGAACGAGATGTTGGGCTCACAAACCTCGCCCGCAGGGGTGGACGAGGGGTGTGAGTGGGCCACCGAGTCGGCGAAGGAAGGTCAGCCCGAGAAAGTTATTGTTGCACCAAGCAGGGGATCTTCGCACTTTAAAGCACCACTAAGCCCGAAACGAGATCCTAAAAGCATGTTTAACTTCTTGGATCATATCCTTTTTCCACCATTCCCAATTAGAAGGAAGAAAAATATTCAAGAGAAGAGCTTCGAATGGATAATGAATGTCATTAGGAGGGTGAATGTGGAAGTATCCCTGGTTGACTTGTTCGTGAACTTTCCAAAATTTTCAACATTCTTCAAAGATCTGATTGCGAAGAAGCGAAGAAAGGGAAAAGTCAAGAACAAGATATCGTGATCCTTAGCGCAAACTACTCTCAGTTGATCATTGGAAGTTTGCCAATGAAAATGAAAGATACTGAAAGTTACCTCATCCCTTATGGCATATGGAGCAAGTTGATTGATCAAGGCTCTGACATCTTGTTCATGCTTTGAAAACAACCCGATCAATTGGTTTTGAATAGACAATCAAGTCTGTTGACACTGATCTCCAACTGGTGGATCACTCCATTAAACCAACGGACATTGTTGAGGACGTCTTAGTGAAGGTCGACAAGTTCATTCTGCCAGTAGATTTCATCATCCTTAATATGGAAGAAGACAAGGAGGTGCCAATACTTTTTTGATGTGCTACTGAAGGCGAAAGAGAAAGCTGCCACTTTAGGATCAATGGAGAAAAGGTCACTATTAAGATGGATAAGGCTGTGAAGTGA
>JAYDZE010563117.1:0-12489 GCA_034509125.1 Monilaria moniliformis | reverse complement strand
GGCGAGTATGTGAAAGCCGGGTTGGCTGAATTAGAGCAATGGTGTTGTCATGCAACTGAGGAAGTAAGGTTTCATTTGCGTAGTTTTCTATTATTTACCCGCCTCGTCTTAGCTCAATTGTATGTTCTGTTATGCAGTATGTCGGCTCATCTTGGGATGAACTGAAGCATATCAGACAGGCTGTTGGTTTTTTGGTATGAATCAGTTTCCCAGTCTCTCAGTTTCAGGCTTAAGTTTCTTTACTACCTGAATTCTTACCCTTTTTATCTTTGTTTTCAGGTTATACATCAAAAGCCCAAGAAGACCTTAAATGAAATCACGAACGAGCTTTGCCCGGTGAGTGATAGCCCGTTGCACCCTGCCCCCAGCTCTTCCATTTCTGCGTCTAAATTAGTCTATTTTTCATGCATCGTGAAACTTGACATTTTGCACATTTGCAGGTTTTAAGCATACAACAAATATACAGGATTAGCACAATGTATTGGGACGACAAATATGGCACCCATAGCGTTGCTCCAGATGTACGTTAGTTCCCTAACTCGTTTTCCCTCTCGATTGATACGTCACTTAGTACTTCCCGCATAATGGTGGCGTTCTTGGTGTTCGCATGCAGGTCATTTCGAGCATGAGAATCATGATGACAGAGGACTCCAACAATGCTCTGAGCAGCTCATTCTTGCTAGACGACGACTCCAGGTAATTACTATTTACTTTTGTAATCGAGAGCAGTGAATCTTCTAGTGTATGTAGTAGTTCCTTGAAACTCCTCTGCGCCCTCAACTTTTGCAGCATTCCATTCTCCATCGACGACCTGTCGAAATCCATGCCAACCGTAGAAGTGGCTGATGTCGAACCTCCCCCATTGATCCGCGAAAACTCCGGCTTCGTCTTCTTGCATCAACGATCTGATTGATGATGGGTGCAAAGGAAGTACGGTTGTGGTTGAATCTGCTGCAAGTGAACCATTATGCAGCTATTTTGTGCATACATTTGACTATTATAAGTACTTCTATGTCCGAAGTGAATTGTATATTTTCATTGCAATTTGCTTGGACGACAGTCATTAGTTGTTTTGTCGCTAAATTCAATTTTTTCCCTCCTCCCAACTTTTCAACTGTGAGGAAGGAGACATTATTAGAAGTTAGAAGACTAGGATTTCTTGATCTTGATGCGCAAGGTGTGCTTGCCATGTTTCTTGTTTTGGTGTAAAAATGAGAGAAGCTGGTGTTTATTTGTTGTTAGTCTCAAATTTCAATGTAAGGGTATTGTATATTTCTTATTTCTGTGGACATTTTGTTACATGCCTATAGGCTATATAGACATAGTTTTCTTTAACTATGTATATGTAAATAATATATTCCGACGGATTTGCAAAATCAATCAAATGTTGTTATTTATTAATTAAATATGAAATATAAATATAATCTCTGAAGTAATTGATAACATAAAATGCTTATAAAAATAATACTCCCTTTGTCCCAATTCAGATTATCTATTTGGGTTTCGGCATGATATTTTAGGAGCTTTTAATTCAAAAATTTAAGTAGAGAGAGAAGAAGTTGGTGGATGAATTAATAAGGAGAGATAAAAAATTATTAATTAATGCAATAAAGTGGGGACAAACCGAAAAGAAAAATGGGTCATCTGAATTGGGACGGAGGGTGTAACTATTAGAGCAAAACATTATAATGTTAGTGCCAAAAATAGAACATCAACCAAAATGCGATTGTCTGATCCGAATTTTGAGATCATTGCTCCATTTCAATTCATATTGCTCTAGCTTGTGTGTTTTGCTCCATTTAGGCAGCTGATTAATGTTACAGAGACATGACTGAGGTGATTTCAGATCAATTAGTAAGCTATCTCTTTCTCTTTTGTCGATGCTATATTTTATGAACTATTATTCACTAGTTAAATATGTGAAATTACGTACATGTTCACGTGTAAACGAGGAATTCGACACATAGTGTAATTTGATCATATCACATGTGCAATTCTTGTAATTTCTACAATGTTTGGCATTTGCATGCGGCGATATCAATATGCATAGGTTGTTGAGGCAAATGACGGCTCGAAAAATGTGGTGGATTTGGGGTTGGTTGTTGGCGAATTGACACTGGAAGATGATGCAGCCAGGTTCAAGACTCTCTGATTATAAAGTTGAGCTGGTATTACTGGCAGATTTTGTTACATAATTCATGTTCCTATATATATATATTTTGGTTTCGTTAGTGATGATGATGTCTCACTGGAGGGGCTAGAGCAAGAGCTACAAGATTATAAAACTGATGATGTATGTGTTCACCAGTTTTCTGTACTCTGCTTGTTCACGATTTGCATAATCTGTCCCCTAACATTAAAGTGGTTTGGGTTCTTTTGTTTGGAACTGAAGGTAGTTACCATGATACTGTCGAAAGGCACATCTTCGCGAAACTACACTAAGGATGTGGAGCACAATCTAAGGCGGATAGAGCTCGACTCAATTCAGGTTCTGATTGAACACACGCACTAGTTCATTTTTTACTTTGTCAGTGATGCATACTTGTTCTTGTGATATTATTTAACCCCATTATGAAACTTCTTTTTCTTACTGTGATTTTGATATACATATAGACATTTTGGCGTTTATGGAAATTGGTCCATAAAATACAAGAAAATTGTATATTTTCGGAAGTTCACGTAGTGGTGGATTAGTGTGTAGCATCTGCTTGAACTGTGATATCTATACATCTTGAACAACTACGTTCATGACTCATTTCAGCTTTCCTTATTCTGATGCTTGTTTTACCCTCTTTGGTCGATGTCAGGATTATATCAAAGAAAGTGACAATCTAATATCACTTCATGATCAAATTCATGATTGTAATACCATCCTGTTGCAAATGGAGAAGCTTTTAAGTGGATTTCAGGTATGACTCTCACTATCCATCTGTTTCTCATTTTACTGGATCTTACGTGTTACCTAGGCTTCTGTATAGTGATATATTTAGAAGGTGCACAAGAAACATCATGATTTGTACCATCTTTTTGGTAGGCCGAGATAGGTTCAATAAGTTCAGATATAAAGGTTCTTCAAGAAAGGTCTTTGGATATGGGGCTAAAGCTGAAGAATCGCAAGGTAATGCTATTCATCTAACCTTAGTGTATAAACAGTGAATAACAAGACCTTTTGACTTGCACATTCTAAATTTAAATGAAACTGAAAACAGCATTGACTCAAAGAAGGAACATGTTAAAAAGGTCTGCCAAATATTCTTTATTTCCCAGACTCAAAATGCCTTAACAATCCTATACACCTGCAGTGTCCATGTTTGAACAAGAGGTTTACAATGTAGCAATCTGTACTCAACTTTAGTTTCCATATGGAGATTCTTTTTCATACAGTCGCAAAATGTTTTCACAAGGTTTTTGTATGGCTGATTTGATACCTTGTGCTCTTATAGTATATTCCATTAAGTTGTTCTTCATGCAACTTATCAGGCAGCTGAATCAAAACTGTCTAAATTTGTCGAGGACATCATTGTGCCGCCAAGAATGATAGAAATAATAGTTGATGGAGAGGTAATTCAGGTTTTTGTTAGTGCAGCTGATGTTTTATTATGTCATTAGTTACTAAAGTCTCAATAAATATCTGCAGGTGAATGAGGAATACTTGAGAACGCTTGAGATTCTTAGTAGGAAGCTACAGTTTGTTGAAAGTGATGCCATGTTGAAGACTTCCAAAGTGATAACTAATGTTCAGCCTGAAGTTGAGAAGCTTCACCAAAAAGCAGTTTCTAAGGTACATGCATTAAATAACCACATACTGAACTTGTTCTCTTTTGATTATCATGAATCTTTCACTTTCCACATCTCTTGGTTCCTCCTGGTTTGCTGAATGCCAAGAGTTTTCAATTTAAGATATTCACATCACCAGGATAATCAAAACTTTCCAGCCTTTCCTCATAATCGAACTTTCTGCACGGTCGTTCACAAATTACGCTCTAATTTATAAGTTACCTGATATTTTTTTTTCTTTTTGCCCCTTCCAAAAGGTATTTGACTTCATCATTCAGAAACTAAATGCATTGAGGAGGCCCAAGACTAATGTTCAAATCCTTCAACAGAGTGTTCTTCTGAAATACAAGTAAGTTTTGGACAAATATATGATAAATGCATCATATTATTTGATCTTATATAGACATCATTCAGTTTGCTTTATTTTTCTTCACATGTTGTGTTATCAATATGAAAAGTTCACCTTTCCGAAAAGTTGCTGAGTTTAACGTAGACATGATCCTACTTTTTTAATTTTGTTCGTAAGTTGTGACCTTAGCATGCCACTGTTTGCTGGGAGAAATATTTATGGGGTATTCAGAATTCATGTCTTTTATTGTTGCATCTGCTAAACATTCACAATGGTTCTGAGTATGTGTGTTTGGAGCCTGCACTTTTATCTTTGCATCTCCGATCTTGATCTCCATAATTATTCGTGTCTTATTCTAATGCGACAAGTTATGTTGAATAAGATGGTATGACATATCCATTGCTAGATTGGAGTTCCCTCAAGGATGAGTTACCAGTTTCTGTAATTAGATTTAATCTTGAGTGTGTTGATCATTGACTTCACAATATCACAAGATACTTTGGCTGTCTTGTATGGAAGAATAGAACTCGCAACATCAAACCATTTTCTTACTGTAAATGCCAAAGAAGTACATTGAGAAATAATTGTTGCATTTGTGATGTTTTTTTTTTCAACTGTTTATATGCCCATATCCTTGCTAAAATTATCAATTGTTAGTAATTTTGTGAACTTTCCTGATTGCTTGAGGATTTTCTCTTGCGGCCAAAACTACTAGGAACTTCAGCATGCTTATTTCGGTATGATAAGCATTTCATGATCTTCTTTACTATGTAGGAGTAGTGGATGATGTGCTCATTTCCCTACCATATTTTTAACATCCACATATATCTATTCTGTTCTTATGAGTTCACAGTTTTCTAAAGAACACTTGAGATGCAACATTTCATTCTTTTAGCACACATGCAGATATGTAATAATGTTTCTCAAGGAGCACAACAAAGAGGTATATCTTGACATCCGTGCTGCGTACATTGACACCATGAATAAGGTAAATCACCCCTTAATAATTCACAGCTCTAGTTTAATAGTTAAATGACGAACATTACCTACCTTCTGAATGCTTTCTTGAATTGATTGTTTAAGTCTATTCTTGTGCAAGTGATGATCATCTGCTCTTGTCCCATTTTATACCAGTCTGCGAACTTGCTCGGTGTCATTTTTTTGGGGTTTTTCTGTTAACTCACTATAGTCACCCTGGGGCGTGTATCATTCAATGAGCTATAATACCAAATTCCATGTAGGCAAAATTAGTTTATTTTACCTGTTGTCTTCAATTTCTTGTATGTCCAGTTTAAGATCACCTTGATAAACATTCCAAGGCTGAAACACTCATCTTCAATTTGTAATCTGGTTCTAGGAGACTATTAGATCTATGGTGCTCTTCAACTGCAATACTCCATCCAATATCTTACTTCACTGTGAATGAGGTGCCATATGAGTAATTGATTTATCTTGCCTGATGTTGACCTTTTTGGTCTAGTATTCTCACAGGCATCCTTTTATACCAATCTCACTTTTTGAGAAACCATATCCTTATTTATTCAAGTTTCACAGGTTTTAGGTACAAATATCCAAGCTTATATTCATGCCTTAGAGAAGTTGCAACTGGACATAGCAACAGCTGCTGATTTGATTGGTGTTGAAACCAGAAGTACTAGTCTATTCTTGAGAGGGGAACCTTTAAAGAACCGGTCTGCTGTTTTTTCTTTGGGAGATAGGATAAATATTCTTAAGGTGTGGATCTGCTGTCAGTAAGTCCTTATCGTAATTTGTGTCTTTAATGCTCAAATAGCCATGTCTCACTAATTTTATTTTCTTTTACATTTTAATTTCCTTACCTCTTTCTATCGTTTTTCCATGTTCCTCGAGTGCACTTTAATGTAACATGAGCTAAGAACAATGGGTGAGATAGGACCAAGAAAGATCATGAATATGGGAACAGAAAGAGATTTTAACTTTTACAACTGCTAGTGGGGGGTTACATAAAAGACCAGCTGCTTTAACATGAAAAACATGAGATCTGCTCTACTGGTAATGTTCCACCTGTAGTTGGGGTTCTGGTTGGTTGAATGCTGTCGCAGCCAGTCTCTGCATACGTCAAATATGCTGGTGTTGTAGAGTCTTATTGTACATTACATCCAACCTTTCAATTCTTCTCTTATTTTTCCACAGGAAATTGATGATCCTGCAATGATTCCTCATATTGCTGAAGCCAGCTCTAAAAAGTATCCTTATGAAGTCCTATTCAGGAGTTTGCATAAGCTGCTTATGGATACTGCTGCTTCCGAGTACTATCATACTATTTTATCTGATTTAGTATTTTAATTTGTTCAAACTGAAAACTTGTATTCCTCTTTAGTATATTGAATTACCTGGTCCTATCTTTCAGATATCTATTCTGCGACGAATTCTTCAGAGAACAGCCTATGTTTTATGACATATTTGCGGGTATCTACAGTTCTTCCTCATCTTTAAAAGTTTCCAATGACCGTAGTCTGGAAAGCTCTAATGCACATCTAATATGACGAGTTTTCTGTATACAGAAACTATCCGAAATAACAAATAAGTTGCCATAATAAGATACTGAACCACTACATTTGTTAAATTGTCAGGCCCCTTTGCAGTCATTGATGAACACCTGAATACAGTTCTACCAAATTTTTATGATGCAATTGGTCTGATGCTCATGATTCGCATTATACACCAGAATCAGGTAGCATGATGAGGTGGAAATATTATACTGTATATAGTTATATTATGTATGTTCATGTTCTGCATTTCATTAGTTTATAGCTTTTGAGATTCTTACATTTTCTCGTCAGCTTATCATGTCTCGGAGGCGACTACCGTGTCTAGATTCGCACTTGGATAAGGTATGCGCAATCAGTTCCACCTATTCAACTAGTGCCAAGGTCCCAACCTTATGGATACAATTTCCATATCTCACTGTATGTGCCTGGTTTATGAAATCGACCAGGTTAACATTTCTCTATGGCCGCGATTTAAGATGGTATTTGACATGCATCTAAGCAGCCTACGCAATGCCAATATCCGGACATTGTGGGAAGATGATGTTCATCCACATTATGTCATGAGACGCTATGCAGAATTTACTGCATCTCTAATTCAGCTTAATGTTGACTATGGAGATTGTCAGGTAAGAAAAATGCGGCAACTTTGAATTCACAATCCTTGACATCGTATATTTTGGCAATAAAATCTGCATCGTCATTCATACAATTTGTGCTGGACTGGGAAAATCTTGTCAGCTTGAACACAACTTGGAAAGACTATGGCTGGCTGCAGATGATTTGCTTGTCAAGCTTGCTACATTGTTCCAGAAACCAAAGCAACAGACTGTGTTTGTTATAAATAACTATGACATGACAATTTCTGTACTCAAGGTAAATTCTGTTATTGAGTGAAACATTTTGTCCGTAAACAGTATGCAACCGCCATGTTACTTCACCACATCGTCATTTGTCTTTCAGGAAGCTGGTTCTGAGGGTGGTAGAATCCAAATGCACCTTGAAGAGCTGCTCAAGAGCAATACGGCCATTTATGTGGTAACTCAATCTAGCCTCTTGTTTGCTTTTACTCTGCAGGATCCTTCCAACTTGAAAAATCTCTATAGAGACAAGAGTTATCTCAAAAAGTGAATATGAGAGAGAAATATTTGCTTGATGTTTAAGATTCCATTTCCCAAATTGCTAGGAGCAATTTGGCCAACTAGCACATCATCATAAACTAGCTGAATTTACTCTTGGGGTGATTAAAATGTTTATTGTAGGAGGAGCTACTACAGGAACACTTCAGCGACCTGATCAAGTTTGTCAAAACTAGAGCCTGTATGTGGAGTTCAATATTCTCCGATTCAAGTCGTGTAATTGCATGTTCATGCTTTTGTCAACCAATGTGTTTGATATGTCCTTGTGTTTGCAGGTGAGGACCCAAGCTTCGGTACAGGGCACCCGATTAGCGTGACAGAGGTCGAGCCTATTGTAAAGGACTTCGCAAGCAGATGGAAAGCTGCGATTGAGCTGATGCACAGCGACGTCATTACCTCTTTCAGCAACTTCTTGTGCGGTATGGAAATTCTCAGAGCTACATTGACTCAGCTATTGCTTTACTACACCAGGCTCTCAGATTGCATGAAGAATATTCCCGGTGGATCTGCTCTAAACAAAGATTTGATTTCTATATCATCAATTATGTATGAAATTAGGAAATTTTCAAGAACCTTTTAAGAGATGAAAGGGTGTCAAACAACCATCATTTTTCATTATACAACCAAGTATTTTCTCTCCAACATCAAGATTCATCACTTTCTCCAACTGTACTATTGAAACAGTACTACTGCAACAGGAAAAAATCTGCAGGAATGAATTAAATTAAGAAACAAGATTCATTCAAACGCATATGCTACTGGGATTCTACTACATGAGATGAAGTACTTGCTCCAGTTGAATCATCAGGTGCTGGTCGATCTATCTGAGAGTCGAGGGGTTGCATCTCCATTTTCTTTCTTTCTTTCATAACGACCTGCCTTGGCATCACTTCTAGCAAGAAGTTACCTCCATTCCATACAGATGCAGAGATCTTGAGCAACTGGAACGTCATGTGCAATTCGTATGACAAGAATATAGGGACTGTGAGCGCAGTGGTTGCCACAGTGAACATACCCTGGAGCAGAATATACATGAACAAGCGATTCTGATCACCGAGCAATCCACTAAAGCGCCACCACATGTTGTTAGCTTTCTGTGCTTTTTTCGAGAGTTCTCTGTGACATTCGAAATTGGAAGACTCAAAATCCCAACCAAGCAAACAATAAACGGAAGGAATGAAAAAGAGAGGAAAAAGAAGAGGATAAGATGGGAGACCTGTATGAAGTCATGACTTCTGGGTCTCGGAGTAGTCTTTGTCGGCGCAGGACATCTACGATGAGAAAATAGAGAATCTGCCAAACGATATAAGCAACTAATGGAACAAAGAAAAGCCAAGTCCAGAGATACGATTTGCTTTCAGTGTAAGGCCATGATGATCTACTAGTGGAGCCGTCAGGACGCATAGCTTCGAGGAACACAGGGTCCCACCATCTTATTGTGAAGAAAACTAATCCTGAAAGCAATATCAGCATTGGCTACATTAGGATCAATGGAGGAGCAAACACTTCATGTTGTTATACGTTCGATCGTACTCAGGAAAATCTGTAATATATCTGACTGAACTTTGAGCATGCCAGAAGGGCATGTTATGTAAGCACTCCCACACTATTTCTGTAATCCGAGATCTAGCTTGGGATGAGAAAACCAACTTCAAAAGTAAAGAAAGACATGTAAACCCTAAATCTTTTCGATGGGTGCCGATTTATAAATACAAACACCAAGGCCACAAAAACACTGGAAACTATTAACCAGACAACTGAGCATAGCATAAAAAGGACTCAAGTTTTGGTATGAATCAATTGCTCCAAAAATGATAGAACAGAGACACTAGACTTAATTTAAAGAAACGGAAACCGGGGTTGTTGTACCTGGCAAGAGATGTATGAAGACGCTTACAATTTTGTCCACAGAATTGAAAACTAAGCTACAACGCCAGACAATCAATGCCCATGCCAACGGCCCCTGCACCCAGGATTATATGAACAAAAAGAAAAAAGTCATAAGAACTGATGTCATCAAGACAGAGGAGTAGGCACTGCTCAGGTTGCTTACCTCGGCAAATGAGAAGCAAACCATGAAAAGCTTCTCGTTCCTTGGACAAAACAGTAGCATAATCAAGAAGATTGTATTGGCATAGTAACAAAAATCCTGCATTACAAGAAGTTGAATGAGTCTGAATTTCCCCATCCAATTATTCTTTTCGAGACTTAAACTAGAAACTCAAACAAGTAGGCCACCAGAAATTTAAACTCAGAGAAAATCAGTTCTCATAGTACAACAGGATTAAATCTGCAGACTGACCAATTAAAACTAATTATTTTGGGGTGAAAATATACAGCGTACCAACCAACTTAAGTTGTAACACTACTAATATTGCATTATCATTTGTACATTTCTCTACTGCTAGTGTATAAGTAAACTCTAAGTCAAAGCTGCTAGAAAATCAAATACAATGACTATCCTCCTCAAATTATTCCTTCAGCTTAAAGGACCAAAATCAAATTTAAGAAACTTGGTGGTTTTCCCCTGCCAAGACAGGTAAAGTGTAGTATGAGTAAGAAACTTACCAAAAGATAATAGTGCCATTTCTTGTATCTGTAATATATCCATCGAAGGGGCACGAATATCACATAGAACAAACAATACAAGTAGCGGACATCCTGCGGCCCTGGACGGAAAAAAAACACAGATGATGATACCAATATTATCAAAGATATCAGCAAAATTCGTAAAAGGCAAGAGTGAACCCACTTGCTCCCAAGACAAAGCAAAAGCCTCCAAAGCCAAGAACACCTATCAAGTGTGTCACCTGCCACCACCACAATCATCACCACTTGTTCACATCAAACATCATAATCTGCCTAAAATTCTATTGGACGTTTACTTTGTGTGATAGATTAGATTGATAAAAACATATGATTAAGTACTTGAACGGTTAGATGATCATACAAGTATCCGTCAAAGCAAATGGTAGATTAGCTTATATTAATCTTACCACTCAAAGTAAACGGCCACCCTAACAATTAGAGATAGTGCACTGCTAAGACATATCTATTTTCCTTCCTATATGGAATCAAATAACCCTATCAACAAACACACACACATATTGATGTAAGAGGTTTTCTAGGTGTATATATATATACCTTGTTGATGAATCTTTCGTGCTCTTCAGCCTGTTTGGCAATCTTGAGTGCCTGTTTGGACAAGATCTCTCTGGTCTGCACTGCTTGTTTGGACAGCATCTGCTTCGTCTGAGCCACTTTCTACTCCAAAACCCCACCATCATAATTCATAATCAAAATCAAGAAAACATGCAAAAACAGTCAAGAAAAATTCCATCTTTCTAATTTCTCTTTTGAAAAGTATGTATTTCATATTCAATGAATTTGTGATATGTATTTCATATTCAATGAATTTGTGAAACCTTGGATGGATCTCCCAGCCTCAGCCTCATGTTCCCATGCGAATCCCGGTTGCCGTTGGCATCCTCAGCCTCCAACACGACCGTTTCTTCATTACTCGCCATTTTTCCTGTGCTTTGAAGACCACTTCTTTGCTTCGCTTATTCTACAGACGCAAGGAACTTCGAGAAGGTGACCGCGCTTTGGTTTTGGTTTGGATTCTATAGATATAGTATGATATATATATATATATATACGTGTGTGTGTGTGTGCACTCTCTGCTCTGGTGCGTGCCTAAAAAGAAAGGGATCGTCTCCCTCGTAGTTGAATGGGGTTCATTGATTTTTACAAAGAAAATTGGCAATCTTTCTGAAAGCGGTGGATGATTGTACTGCTAATTGTGGTCATGAGCCTAAATAGAATCCAAGATTTTATTGCACCCAACAACAGTTTGTGGGCTGCTTCTTTTCTTACGTGTCGTCACAAGGGGAAGAGATTGGCTACACTTATTCTTCATATATAATGGTTATTTTAAACATATTTTATAAATATATATGTCTGAAAAAGTAAAAGCTCATATCGTGTGATCGAAGGCTGCATTTCAGATTTATATACATCTTCAAATCCTCTTTTACAAATTAAGATACTCTCAATTAATTGCCAAGGTAGGTTAGTTTAGTGGTGAAGTTACGTGGAACGATTATTTTAGGCCACCTGTTTAATTGGAGGTGATGAGAGAGAGAGTCCACAACGGAAGGTTCTTGATCATTCGTTCTTCAAACAAACAAGTTAGGATTTTGCATCATTTGAAGTTAGACACCAGGGGCGGACGCAAAAATTTATTTTAGTAGAGAATATAGATTCTATATTTTGAGTTTGAATTCTTGAGACAATAATTTTTTCATATTTTATTGTGATGATAGGGATTTTTTTTGTAACAATTCATACAAAATATTAAAAATTCAACGATATTATACAAATTAAATGGCAAAAAATAGTAGCAAGTGGGCGGTTAATGGGAAATTTAGAAAATCTAACAACTCGATTTTATATTATTTTTTACCAAGATCTACAATGTTCGGACAAGTTTTACAAAATGTAGTAATGATTAATGAATATCATCAATGACGAAATTAAATTCTATTATTATCTTCAATTAAGTTACAGTTCAATTAAAATAAAATAAAAAATATTGAATTATATGCAGGATAAATATTAGGGATAATTGTCATTTAAATCATAACTTTTCGTTGACTTCTGGTCAATCCCATAACTTTTGAAACTAGAACATAAA
>JAYDZE010563106.1:0-12489 GCA_034509125.1 Monilaria moniliformis | reverse complement strand
CGAAAAGGGAGTGATATCAACATTTTGCTGAACAAAATTGCCGAAATCACTTGGATCCCAACCCTTACTCCGACATAGGTTAACGAATTCGGCTAAATCATCGGACGAAGGAGGGTATTTTCCCGATTTTGGATCCATAGTTGTGAGTATGAAGAGTATGAGAGTATGAGAGTATGAGAGTATGAGAGTGTGAGAGTGTGAGAGTATGAAGAGTTGTGAGAGTATGATCCTTATGTTGGCTCAATTTATAGCCAAAATTTGCCACCACACCCCACCCCCATCACCACCCCCACTATCACATGTATTCACTTCCATCACCAACTCCAAATTTAATTGTTCACATGTGAGTTGCAGCATTTCAAGTTCCAAAATTTGCTTTGAAAAATCAAATCACACTTTTTAATAAAAAAAAGAAAAAAATTAAAACGCCGCCGGTGTGCGGCCACCGCAGCCTGGCGATCAGCCGCTCCAGCGGCTGAAAGCCCGGCTGTGGCGCGGCGCCCTGCCCCCCATCCCCGCCCCACCGTGGCCGCCGCTGTTTTTGCCCCATTTGCGGCGTTGTTATTGTTGCCCTTAGAATGGATAACAGAAATCATTGGTGGGCCACCGCATAAGTCCAAAAAGAACGAAGGCCTCGAAAAACATTTGTTTATATATAATATCTCACTTTTAAGGGGCGGTTTGGTTGACCTGTTAAGGCCAGGTAGATTGTTTATCTAGGTTTATTTATCTATTTGGGACGTCAGACAAATTATCTGGTAGGCCCGTGTTTTAAGCCTTCAGCCTGCACACTTTATGTTATTTTACATGATTCACCTATGTTATCAGACCACACAATTGCGATATGTTATCTCGTTACCCAAGATAGGGTTTTTCTTCCTCTCTTACCCTCTCTCTCACACTCCAATCGGCGACATCTCTCTATCAAACTACAGTGTCTCTCTCTCTCTCTCTCTCTCTCTCTCTCACGCGCGCTCGATTTTGTTTCAACGGAAGTGCAGTGGTAGTGGTTGTGGTCGAGCTTCCCTCTCTTCCAATTATCTTGTCGAAGATCTAAGGCAGACTGTTTCCATGGCCGCCGTCTCTTCTTGTTTGCACCGATTTCGACCTTCGTCGCTCTGTCTGAGTTCGATTGGGCTTCGCGGTGAGGTATGAAGAGAGGTTGTGAGGACTTTGGCTGGAAATCTAAGCCGCTTGTGTCTGGCTTAAATTCTGTGTGCATGTTCAATTCGGGTTCGTCGTAAGGTATGGTGTGAGGCTGTGTTCTTTTTCGTGCGAGGCTGTGATAATTTGGTTCTCAAATCTGAGCCTGGTTTGTTCGACAGAATTTTTGCCCCAAATCTGAGCCTCTTTTCTTCGACTTCAATTACGTGTTCTTGAAATGAGATTGGTCTGGCCGTTTGGCATGTCTGTGGCTGTGATGATTTTTTGTCTCAAATCTGAGCCTCTTTTCTTCGACTTCTTTTATGTGCAATTGAAATGTGAGGTTGTGTTCTTTGGCTTGTGTTTATTTTGGGTTTTGGATCTGTGTTGAGGTGCGAGGCTGTGATGATTTTGTCCTATTAATCTGAGTTTGTTCTTGATTTTTCTCCAATATGTGTTTCGATTTGTGGTTCGATTTGTGTTTTGATTTGTGTTTTGATTTGTATATCAATTTCTTGTGGGTTTCGATTTGGCCCGTTTCTTGGGTTTTGGATGTTGGTGTTTGATTTTGCCCCGATTGGATTTCTCTGTTCTTGGAGTCCATTGCACTGTTCTTGGATATTTCGGTTTGGGAGAGGCACCGATTTCTGGCGACCTCTTGTTTATGTGGCTTCCGATTTTGTGTATTCCGATTTGGTGTGTTTCGATTTTTGGCTTTCGATTTCCTGTTTTTTTCGGTTTCTTGTGTTCTGATTTTGTGTGATTCCGATTTCGTGTGTTCTCTTCGCCGGAAATGCACATTCTCGCATGAGTGATAGTTGCCGGAAATGGTGATTGACGACAGAAATGGAGACTGATAACTCATGTTTTACTTATAATCATGGTTTTCTTTAATTAATTCAATCATAATTAATTGATTAGAGATTATTAAAATTAATTAATTATAGAGTAATTATTATAATAACATATTAATTCACATATTAATTATTATAATAACAAATTAATTACATAATTTCATTTGTTATTTTTACATATTAATTATTATAATAACAGGTTAATGCATCATAATTAATTAATTACAGATTAATTATTCATCATAATTAATATTGATTACAAATTATTAAAACTAAATATTATTTATAAATGAAAAGGATAAAAAAGTCATTATACACCTTATCTATAATATAATCATACCTATCAAACACTTTATTTATTTTTATCATACTTTCTATCTTACCTACCAAACACCATAATAAAATCTTTATCTATATCTCTATCACAAATTTTATCTTAAATACTAACACGGGCTATACTATCCTATACAATCCCAACATGACTACCAAACGCTCCCTTAAAATAATAATTAAATGTGTAGCGCATGAGTGTTAGTGGGTTGTAATTTTTTTAAAAAGTAACGATTATTTATTATCTTAATATTTATCATTGATAATAAATATGTTCTAATATAAGTATAATTGTAAAAAAAATATCTATTGTTTTTGAAAAATCATGTGTCCCAAAACAAAATTCAGGCGGTTGCGTACTAATGTCGTATGTTGAAATCACATGTGACATTTCTTACATGATGTGGAGTCATTAATTTAAAAAAAAGAAATTATAATAAAAAAGTCTACACTTAGGACATCCACAACCTCAAATATCAATCCATACCATACATCAACTATGCACGTGCGACTACTCTTTCTTCCACCACTTACTTTTCTAATTTATCATTATTTTGTATTAATTGAACTTAAAAATATTTAAAATTTAAAAGACTATATCATCAAAATAAAAAAGTTACATAATTATAATAAAAAAGTACTCATCCACTGAGGGAGCGTGCACAAATTTTTTCGATAAGATCCTGTTGGAGTTGACAGTAAACTTGTTTTTCGGGAAGAGAAGCGCATCGACTTTGAAAATCTCAGAATTGAGGCGGTGCACCTTGAGATGTGATGTCGCAGGCGGTTGCCGAGTTAGAGGCGACTTCATCATCGGTGAAATTAGTTGTGTCGTCTCCTTATCCTCGATTATCATGTTATGCAAGATAATACATGCATACATGATGTCAGCGATGGATTGGTACCACATGCGTGACAGGCCTTTTACGATCCCCAACGTGATTGGAGTACACCGAAAGCGCGCTCAACGTCCTTTCGCGCTGCCTCTTGTCTTTGAGCAAACAATGCTCTCTTTGGCTTAGCTGAACACGTAATCGATTTGACGAACACCGGCCACTTCGGATAGTAGCCTATATTGTATAGTCAACAATTGGCCGTGAATTGATAGCCGGTGCCCTACCAACACATACTTCATTGAAGATGGGTGAATGGTTCAGTACGTTGATGTCACTGTTGGAACCCGAAACGCCAAAGAATGCATGGAAGATCCATAAATTATGGTCATCAATTTCTTCGAGGATGATGGTCGGGTATGAGGTGTCTTTCCGTGCTACAGGTTAATTATTCCATTGTCAGTGCATACAGTCGATGCTGCTTAGCACTCCCGCTCCGTTGTGTTGGCGACGTGCTGGCAGTCGTTGAATTGATCTGGTGCACCACAGTACACGAGCTGTCGTATCACAACCGTGTACTCCTGCAGTATCGAGAGTCTGTCGCGTCCACAATGACGCTGTTGGAAATACTCATCACATGTCGCCAATGCGCACGAGCAACAATCTGCGCATATTCGTTGTAGAAATAATCCTTAACAAGATGTCATGCGACATTTTCCTACTCTTGATGCGCGTACGTTCTCTGTACACGAAGCCTCGACAATGTTGTTGCTCACGGCCTTTGTGAATTCTCCCAGCAACTTCCGTATGCGTTCCTCCTGTGTGGATGACTTCTCATAGGATTGATTGTCGAGTACATTGTCAGATGAATTCTCATCGAATCTGTGGGGATCCATAAATTTAGAAAAATTATATGAAGAAAATGAAGAAATTGGACAAGAAATGAAAGAATTTGGAAGATGAATAGAAGAATTTGGATGAGAATTGAAAGAATTGGGATGACTAATGAGAAATGAGAAATGAGAGAAGAGAGGTATTTATAGAAGGGGAGAAATGACCCCAATGGTCAAATAAAATAAAAAATTGAAAAAACCGTTCAAAAAATGAAAAAAATAAGAAAATAATTTGAAAGTCGGCCAACAGTCGATTTTAAACGGTTCTTCATCTCCTCTTTCTGCTGTTTCCTAATTGCCTGCAGTGCTATTATCCATGCCAAATTTTGGATTATTTGGACGGTATCTGAATTATGTGGATATGCTTGTTTGGTTAGCATGTATTTGTTACTAGTTTATATGCACATTATTTTCTTGTTTTCTAGGCATGATTTAAAGGTATAATAGCTATATATATTGTCTGCTTCAAATTTCAAGACCCATGAAAATTGATGACCCTTTATGAGATAAAGGTTGATCCTTGATCCACAGAAGTGAGTTGTACCAGAGAATCGTGCCATGGACAATAACTTTCTGGCTAATGAAATTGCTTTCATTAAGCCCTGAAATCAGAACTACTATCACATCATCCTACGACTTCAAAATTATATCGTGAAGCCTGATCAGGTATCCTAAACCAAATTGGTGTGTATCTCTATATATTATAAACAATTGCTATTTCTTGTTAGATACACAATTTCTTTTCTTTTGTTTCCTATCAAATGCCTACACGTGCATGTAAATAGTTACTAAATGTATTATCTGTTTGAGTGATTGATGTTAACATTGAATTCTGTAAAGCATCGACTCACATTATGTTTTGCAGATTGACTTTATTGTATTGAAAGTACTATAATTTTTTTGGCTTATGAGTATATGTTAATTGAATTGTAGATGCACTTGGATGAATTCATATTTAATTGATTCTACTTATAATTGCAACAGATATTTGGTTCAACTATATGCTTATACTCAATTTTTCAATTAGTTTTTTTAAAGAGTTTGTCAATTCAGAAAGTATAGTAAACGTTGAATCGATATTTTAGCATACATGGATGAAGCATTTATCACCTATTAATTATTTTCTCCTTTCTAAATCAGTATGAGATGCTTCTACAGCTATCAATTGGTGAAGGTTTTACTTTAGCATTTAGAAGAGTTAAGTATGACGTCATGACGCTATCCTCTATCCCACCACGGAGCACACTCATTTTGCTGTCGGGACAGTTGGAACTTGGAGCAGAACTTGCTCCTGCAATACCTGAATGAGTTATTTGCATATATGTTGATCTTGATATTTTTCATTTTGCCATTATGCTGCTACTTGCAGATTCAATCGTTCCTTGCTGGTGTACCTTATATTGTGGTTGGGATCAGGTATTGCCTTTATCTTTTCGACTATGTCTTGTTTTTACTTTTTCTTCCATACATGGACAGTGATAAATGAAATGGGACCTTTTCATCTCTTGGTGTTTTTGTGCGTATTCTTTATCGCTCTTCTCTGTTGTAGGGATGACGGTGGTCGGCTTGTTCGTACAGAACGACCTAGGACGAAAGATGTAACACACAGAGTAAATATGAAAAATTACTGGCAGGTACATTGGTAAGTTGGTAACTGCAGTTGGCCATCTTTTGTTCTGTATTCTCCTTGGGTTCTGGTTTTTATAATCTAATGGAAAAGATCTCAAAACCTTCCAATTATGCCATTGACATTCTCTGGCATTTTTATTGAGCATGGACTGATTAAGGACACGATATCAATTCCTTATGACACTGCCATTGTCTTATATAGACTTGCAAATAGGCACCTATTTTCTTCCTCTTTCTTGGAGATCATGTTTTTACCCTGTTAAGGCAGAAAATTTCTTTCTGCATACGAACTTATACCCCATATGTGATGGTTATGTATTAGCCTAAGCATGTTGTGTGCGTAACAAGCTTAATTATTCGTACACCAAGCTGCACTTACTATTGTCTTGCGATTTGTGGCAGGGAGGAGTGTGCTTAGCGTTTGCTGATGAGGTGTTATGTTGGCTTTACGGGACAGTGAAAGAAAGCAAGAATCCTAATGATATATATATACACTGCTGGAAAGTAGTGATAGAGACATAGGTCATATTATGGTATCTGTTTTGGAAGTATAACACAAAATTTCATTGTTCCCGTCAGGTGAGGACTATATATTGCAGTTTGCTCCTCCTTTCACGCGATTGGAGCTTCTTCAAGCTCAAACATGCCCCGATGTGATCACCGTGCATGTTCGACAATAAGCTCAGTCTTACCGACCATGTTCGACAACCGTAGCCACTCTGCCTAACCGGAATTAATATGAAGCTTTGGGGATTGAAGAATTCTCAACTGGGAGGGTCCCCTTTTAATCAAATGTTCATCCTCATATTCTCATGCTGTCACTGCTTGCTTCTATGGAGATGGAATCATCTTTGAGTTTGTGGTCGCAGTTAGTAATCGCCTATATTATTGTTTTTTATTGAGGAATGTCTGGTTCTATTCTTGATTCTCCAGATTTTCTATCGCTGTCTTATATTGGCTACTAATTTTGCTCACTTCAAATCCAAATACAAATATCCACAAATAAGGTTGGTGATCTCAAACTCGATATGATTAGATTGCATATTGAAAGATGAAGAGTTATAGAACAAGAACGCAACGTTAGCTGAATTATGTAAAACTGGTTTATGGAGCCTTGGCCAAAATTGTGTGAAAGAAGGCAAACCTTTAAGAGGTTTGTTTTGATTTGATATGATGGATAGATAAAAATAGTTTTGACTAATCTATCATTATTTTGATTGATTGATTATGAAATAGTTTCTTTGAAATATTCAAAGTAAATGACTTGTCAAAGTGTACTTTGTATAACTTCTTTATTATTTGGCCGTCCTTTGACAAAAATACGACGATTAAGTGATGACATCCAAGTTTTGGGATGCTTTATCCAAATTCTTTGTCGAACATAGATGGGAGTTTCATTGATGGTTGGTCAACTATTAATTTTGTCAACAGCCAAACCATTAAATATGGTTAAAGTTTCAGACCATGTTTGGCTCCAATTAATGTAGCATTCCCTTCACCAGACATGCATAGGATAGAGGTACTCATACTAATTATTTTTTTGAATCTATATTTTTGTTCCAAACAAAAGAAATTAAATCGACATAGAGATAAATAAAATAAAATTTTAAAATCATACTAGTACAATCTGATATGGCGGGTCCAGTCAGTCAAGGGGTTTTTGCTTGAAGTTTGATCTTGTCGATTTATGTGCCGAGTTCGCCTTATATTGTAGTTTGTCATCCAACACGGCAAGGGTAATAGAATATAGTCCTGATATGTATAGAAAGCCAAGGTGAGTGATGTGCGGAGGCTGGGAGGGGGGTCCTCTCAGATCTTAATGAAAGTAAGAAAGCGTTATCCTGCTTGAGAGATGGATGTCCTCCAGGTGTTGTTGATGTCGCATTTGTATGTTTCTAATTACTTGTAGAAATAGAGATGTGTGCCGCACAAAATATGTGCAAAGTATGTACAATTACAAATAAAATGAACACCTTTTAATGTCATTCTATTAGTTTGATACATGATTTAATAATTCACAATACATATAAAACAGGTAAAAAATAAACACCACAATCGAGATGTATATTTCATGATTTTAAGTTTGTATTTTCTCACAAAATAATTGGTATTGGGTAAAAATTAGAAATTTTAAAAAAAGAATCGGGTATTCGGGTACCCGATTTCCCGAATTCGGGTACATGCAAATCGGGTCGGGTATCGGGTGGATGTTCCCGGCCAATTTCGGGTGCGGGTACCCGATTGTGCGGGTCGGGTACCCGCGGGTACCCGATTGGACAGCCATGCGGCTGCATAAAGAGATGCAACACGAGACTTTCTAGGTTATCGCCCATCCTAATACTAACTTCACGTCACGTAGATTTCACTAACTCAATTAATGTCACTAGATTGCCAAGTTAGATTTAATTTAAATATAAATGTAAATCGTGCTAAAATTACTACAAAAAAATAAGTGTAGACTTAATTTGATTGAAGATACTAATAACAACTCTCCGATGGAGCCACTCAATAATTACTACAAGCAATATATTCATGTATTTTTTTACACTTTTTAAGATTCATAAAAAAATAGAATTCGTATAATTGATATATATAGTAAATCATATGGTACTTAGGTCTCAAGTTGTATATAGTACTTATTTTGATCCGTAATGGTTGAGTATTTCGCGTTTCTTTATTTTCAAATAAATTTTTAATGATAAGAAGAAAGGTACAAGTGCATTTTTTACACTTAGTGTCAAACACTAGTATACATACTAGTAAATATAAATATTTATACTATTGAATACAAACATACATAAAGTAAATTCAAATTTTTTCTAACATTTTGGTACTAAACTACATAAAAAAATGCATACTACTATTAAATAGAAAAATACATAAAATTGAATACAAAAGTTCATAAAATTGAGCACAAAATACATATGTGAATAATATCTTTCAATTTTAATGAAACTTAAAGTATGAGGACAATACCACCACCATATATTTAAAAAAAATGAAAAACATTTAACGAAATCCACACCTAAAATGCATTTGAATTGTCAAAATTTCACAATCAATAATCAAAATTGAATGCTATATACTTCTTCCGTCCGTTAAAGAGTGTGCAACTTTAGATTTAGCACGAATTTTAATAAAATGTTAGGTAGATTAGTTAGTGAAGAAAATTTCACGTCGAGGTTAAATAGTAAGTTAAAATGGTAGCCTATGGATAAATTATTTTGTAAATAAAGAATATTGTAAAAATAAATAATAAGAAAGGGTGCTTAAAAAAGAAAGTTGCACATTTTTTGTGGACATCAAATATAACAATTATTGCCTCTGTTCGTGGACGGAGAAAGTACTACCTAAAGCTTTAGTACTATCAGAATTTGATGATTAAAAGTGTCGCTCCAAAATCTGGCCATGGAATATGCTGGATGAACAAAATTATCTTAAAGCAATTGATAACTGCATACCATATGACAATAAATCGAAGGGAGAAAGGAAAACTATATATATGATAACTGAAATTGAAGATTCACAGTCTAGATACACAACTCTGATCTTCACTCACGCTCTCAAACATCATCAAAATATTTTTCTTCAGCGTCTTGATTAGCTTCTTTAATCCAATGATCATCCAATGTCACATCCTCATCGATTTTAGAGTAGTCAAGATGCTGATGGTCTTCCCCTGACAAGAACTTCTGCTGCATTACATACATGAACTGCTCCATCCGTTCTTGCATTTCCTCCACAGACAAACTGTCCGCCACCGCAGCTCTCATCTCGGCATTGTGATTCTGTTCAAACTAGAGAATATGATCAAACATGCAAGTGAAAACACTAGATGAGGTACAAATATCAACATGCAAATGAAAGCACTAGATGAGGTACAAATCCATTTAGACAATATCAACATGAACATGACTAAGATTATGATTACAAATATCTAGGCTGGTGACCAAGTCGGAACAGGACCCAAAAGTGAACCGGTTTCAACTATCTTGGGGAAAACTAAAGAATAAACTATATGGTTTGCAATGAGGATGTTCAATCCATTTTATGTGTTCGGAAGACTGAATGTATAAGCTCTCAATATCTTATAACTAAAAGTGTTACTATATAGGAGAAGTAAAAAATCGAACAATTTTGAGAAGATTCTATTAGGGAGAACACGTAGAAGCATGTCAATTAGAAAACCACCACAAAACCCGACACCCGATATCCGTTTTGACAGCCCTATACATGAAGCATTCAAATTGAAAATCATCTACTTCCAAGTTCAGCAAGAAAAAAATGACAAATAATAAGAGGAACTCTCGTATTATCTATTTCCTAAATTCATTATCGACACGTTCAAAAGATGATAAATTTACAGTTTACCTAGTTATGCCATCTCAATTCTATTGAGATGAGTAACCAAGTCTTTCTTATATGGTTTTAACACAATAGTTTGGCGAGCATTGTGATATTGAATCAAGATGTCATCAAAATTTTATACATACAGATCAAGGGTAAAGCCCATTTTTGGTCCTAAATATTTGGCCAAATGACGATTTAGGTCCTCAGCATTCTATTTGGTACCTTCGGGTATTAAACAATATGAATTGATCCAAATTTGACTGAATCGCTTAAAATTGACAGTCAAAGGCTACTTTGGTAACTTAAACCGTATTAATTAAATAATTAAACATTAGAGTAAAAATCCATTTTTGGGTCCTAAACATTTGGTAAAATGACAATTTAATCCTAAACATTTCGCAAGCTAGGTTACGAGAAAACCCTAGAAGACTTAACGCGGCCGGTGGGAGCAATTTGGTGTAATTGGAGGAGACCCAGGCTTCATGTAGGTCTGGGCCGTGGTCTAATTCACATCATGGCCGGAGAATAGGCCGACCGATTGCACCGTGGCACTAAGGTTTCATTCGCGATGATTCCAAACAAGATTCCAGCCGAGGGTTTTAAATGCCATCATCCAATCTTCAAAATTCCTTCGATGCACGGTTATGAAATCACATGTCGGTGATGAATTTTGGGGGCGAAGGCGTTTCTCCTCAAAATTCGTGACTCCAGCGACAACTCCACTACCAAAATCAATTGCTGACAAGCGAATTGCTCGTTGAAGTCACGCGCCACCCAATCGCGATTCCAGCGCACAATTCCGACCAAAATTGAGCCGGAGCTATCAACAGCAGTGACGCTCGCCGTCGATACCCACTTTTCACGTCAAACCCTTCAATCGTGCCGCCACCACCGTCGATACCACCATCGATAGCTTCGGCCACCGCCTCCTCTATGGTCGCCTCGACGTAGCTGGTCGACTTCCGTTGGCATGGCCAAAATTGGCAGGAGTTGTGCACTGGAATTGCGACTAGGTGGCACGCGACTTCAGCGTGCAATTCACTGCCACGCGCCGTCGATCGATCTAACCCCACCACTATTTGACTCCCTTTGACGAGATCAATCGATTTATGCTATCAATTTTGGCTGTCGAGGTGTCACCGAAGACACGAATTTAGAGAAAAAATGCTATTGCATGAGCGAATTTCAAGATTTCGCCACCCTTTGCCATCAATATCGGCCGGAATCTGCCGGAATCTAGGTTGGAATCATTGCGATTCACAACGCGAATGAAACCTGTCGGAGTTAATACGGTATGTTTAGTTTAGGACCAAAAATGAACTTTATTCTAACGTTTAACTGTTTAATTAATACGGTATGTTTAATTAATACAATTTAAGTTACTAAACTAGTCAAAAAGCCTTTGACCGTCAATTTTAAATGATTCCGTCAAATTTGGACCGAAGATTGACCAATTCATATTGTTTAGTATCCGAAGGTACCAAACATATAATGTTTAGGACCTAAATCGTCATTTGACCGTATCTTTAGGACCAAAAATGGACTTTACTCACAGATCAACTGGACGATTTGAAATCAGGAAACAACTATAAATAGGTATAACATTGTGAAGAGGTAGGTTGAGCAAATGGACGATTTGGTTCAAAACCGAAGAAGTGACCTGCCAAAACCAAAATCTAACATTTAATGAAATAGAACCGGTCAAATTTTGCATTAAAACCAAACAGAATCAAACTGGAAAATCAACGGTTCAGTTTGGCATTAATAGTTTTTCTATTCGGGGATAAATAAAGATTAAATGTTTTGTTACTTCCAATATATACCCTTCCAACTTAATATTAAATTTCGTTTCTCTAACTCACAATTCTCCCTCTTACTTATAAGTTCAATTATCCAAATACTTTGACAACTTATAAGCTCTTGAAACATTTTATAAGCTGGCGGAGCTTATAAGCCATCTAAAATTAGCTTTAGCCAAATAACCTCTAAATTTTGAGCTCTCAACAAGAAGGAACACTACACAAGCATAGCAACCAATTATCAATAATGGCAATGAATAGGAAAGTATAGTGCTGTAACAGAAAAAGTTAAGTATGAAGCACTGGAAGAGAAAATATTTTACCTCAACAGTCTGCGAACTCCTAGAAGGGGGCTCCAATGCCATGCATTCCACTTTTTCCACTGTCTCCTTCTCTACTACAACTTCTCTATCACTTCCTTCTTCTTCATCATCATCATCTTCTTCCTCTTCCTCTCTTCCTCTGCTTGCTTTTCTCTTTCATTTCCAACCCAATCGCTCTGTGCCACACCCAACCTCTGTTGCTCTCCTCTGATCTTCTCCACCAATATTGCCTCTTCTGATCGCCTCATAAGTGTCTCTGACCACCGCTCACCAGGCCTTGCCATGCTCCTACCACTTGGATCCTGAAACTTCCCCACATACTCATGATGCAGATA
>JAYDZE010563095.1:0-12491 GCA_034509125.1 Monilaria moniliformis | reverse complement strand
AGCAAATATAGTATTTTGGGTTTGGTGAGATGTAGTGAGAATGTAGTTAAGGTATAGTTTTCAAAGAATGGTTTCAATGGTTCGTGCTCAAGTGTTAATTGCTTAATATTGTCAGCTGCTTATCTTAGCGTAAACAGGTGGGCTCCAACCCCACAACCCAATCCACTACGCCACGTCATCAACCAACCTCTTCCCTTTTTAAGCCAAATCCAACACTCCCCTCTTCCAAATTAAATCAAACTAACGCAGATAGAGAGAGAGAGAGAGAGAGATGGAGGGGCTAATTCCATTAGTATACAAAGCAATCGTGCAATACAGAAATGGAGGAGGGCAAAGTGGGTTGATCGGAGCATGGCTAGACGATACGCAATCGGCTGCAGCCTACATGAGGCTTCCCGGCGACTCGGGGCGGTTCGCGGCTTCCGATATCCAGATTTTCCGGCAAGATTACGGCTTCTCCTCCGCCTGTTCGCCGCCTAACTCGGCCGCACAGAGGAGGGCCGTTTCCACCGCTGGCAACCACCATTTGATCAAGTCATGAAACAGGCGAAATCACTTTTTTACGTGCCCTAACAAAGCGGAGGACACGTAAAATTATATTTGGTAGGCGTGGTAACTGTTGAAATAAGTAAGCAAAGATGTTTTATTTCTTCGTAAAATTTGTTGATCATGTTCATTCCGTTTGTGTCTTGCCAAGTTTGATAAGTTTGGTTTGTGGAAAACCTAATGAAAGGGTCCACAAACTGTGTGTTTTGTGTAAGACAGTAAAATTGTATATGATGTTTGTGCTTCTGAAAGGAAAAAGAAGGAAGTTATATTACTTACAAAGCCACAATTTTGAATTTATTTATTTATTGTAAGGTACTACTTAGTTCCATTTTTTTCTTAGTGAATTTACATGGGCGAGAGATGATGAAACAATATTTTGTATTAATTAAGAATTCTAGGTTGGTCGGTTTCCGAAAATTAATTATAGATTGCAGTTTTGTTCTCTTGTTCTTTGTGTGTGTCTAATTTGGACAATATTTTGGATGACACAGTTTAACAGATTTGAGGAACGCCATAAAATTAGTTAAATACTAATCACTCATGATTTTGAGAAATAATAATGTCTCCAATGTAATAGGGTTAAATTAGTAATTTTGTATTATTTTTTTATTTTTTATTAATTTTGAAATTTATAGTATTTTGTGTGTAGATCTTCTTAACCCCCTAGCTATTTTAGATAAAGATTACAATAAGATTTGGTTTTTGAATTTTAAAAACTAAATTTAATTTATTCCATAATTAATCCAACTAATCATCCTATTATTATGGAAAGTATTTAAGTATTATATCATTTAAGATTTGATAATTACTTTTCTCAACACGAAATCCCTTAAATTACAAATGACCTAAATCGCAAAAGGTGAATTATTAATCAATACCGAAAACTAGTTTGATAAACAAAGGAAATGCAAACAAGTAAACGCAGTGACCAAACAGAAGACTAACAACTGACAAATGAAATGTTCGATCGAGACCTCAACATCGTCAACATGATCACTAAAATGATAGCACAACAGTTCTCATTCGACTAACTCTACTTTCACAAACAATCGATCAGTCAAATGAATGCTCATTTAAATCCAAAGTTAATTTTTCAATCATGTTAAGCCATTTAATGTATATAGTGTATGTTTGTTGATTAGAATATAAAATCACTAGAGAAATAATTTATTAGTTGAATTTGGAGTAGCAAGAAAATTATAATTCACAATGACCCAACTTATTCGTAAAAATTTGATTCCAATTTTAAATTGGACTACAAATATATGTTTCTCAACTTATATGACGTGGGCTGCCACTTACCTCATTTTTTTTTTGAAGCAAAAACACATTCATTCATCAAATAAGTCTTGGTTTACAATGTTTGTCAGCCAAGTTGGGAATCCGGTTCTCCAGTTCACCTCCGTGTCTCCCTGCAAGTCGAACTGCGCTAGACAGTGAGCAGCTCTATTTGCTTCCCTACACATGTGATACACTCCCACTAGGATATTCGCCCGAGCCATTTTCAGCATGTCACTCACATCTGCGGGAAGAAACTCTTCTTCCTCTCCATCATTGGCCATGATCCGGACTGCCAAAGTGGAGTCGGAATAGATCACAATTGGATGCACTTGTTCGGCTATGCTCAATTTGATTCCTTCCACTACTGCCATTACCTCCGCTATCATCGCACTTGATCGAGGTGGGGTTCGACTGGTCTTTGCGGCTACTATGCTGCCCGTACTATCTCTGATAATAATCCCTACACCAAAAGAGGACATTGCAGGATTGAATTTGGCGTCCACATCCACCCGAAAACTCCCTGGGGCTGGCCTGCGCCATTTCTTATCCCCACATTTAATCCCCAATGTGTGAGCCCCGTTCAAAGCAGCATTAGCCTGAACATAGACGGCTCGCAGCTCATCACATCCCGTCTCCGTCGGCTGCTGACCCCGGAGCTCCCCCTCATGCTTCCTCCTGCATCTGTGAGTCCAGATTCGCCATAGCATCATACACCACAGATCGTACTCGCGGGAGCTGTACGCTTGATTAATAGCGCCTGCCATGATATCCATCTCCACTAGCTTCCCTTTTTTCATTATCTCCCAAAATCGACTTCGCCGCCACATCTCCTTCACAGCAGGGCAAAACAAAAGCGCCTCATTGACAAAGTATTCTCATAATTATATTAATGTAATGACTTAATTGTGTCTTGTTGAAAACAGTTAGAAATATTTTTGGCATTATTTAATAATTAGAGTAGTGATAAATATACATAAATTGTACATACATAATGAGCTATTTTTAGATATTTTATATTTAAATAAGTTTATAAATATTAATTGAATTTAAAATAAATTAATATATTACATATTTACCTTTCTGTAATAATTTAAGAAAAAATTAATTTTTCCAAATTATTTAGGAAAAGATTAACTTCTCAATTTTGTCGCTTTATTTGAATGATCTATCAAACCAATTTTTCAATCATATTTTTAAAAATATAATAAGGATAATTTAGTAAATAAATAATATAATTAGTAATAAAATCAGTTTAAATAAAATCGATTCAATTCAATTTAAAATTTATGAATATTATGTATGTAAAATTATGTATATTTATCTTTTTTCTAATAATTAATAAGGAAAAAAAAACACAAAATTTGAGTTTTGAAAGAGTCAAACCTAGATCAACAGAAATGCAACATGATTGTTTGTCCCTAAAGTAAGTGTTGGCCCGCAACACTTCTTGGCGAAGCGATTATTATAACTATTAATATAATTCTAAAATACAATATAGGACTTGAGTTTATCGAAATACATAAGTATCCGGTTCAACTGCTCGTCGATGCATCATTATTTGATTACTACTCTTTTTTTTATGTTTGGTTGATTAATAGTGATTGATTATTTATGCTTTAATTATGTTTAATTAATTAGAGCTTTTTTGTTGTGTTTAATTTTGTAATGTGAGATAGTTGTACTGCGGCTGTTACGACTTTGTCAATCTTGGTACTGGTGTAATTTTGGTGGCAAGACATTGGGTACTAATGAAAAAGCTTGAAAGAACACAACAAGAAATAATAAATTCATGCAGAAAGTAGATGTGCTTGGTTAAGAATTAGACCGGTGGTTCCGTTTTCGAAACCGAAACTGATCCTCATGGTTCGAACCAGAACCGACCTTCACTGTTCGAACTGGAATCGTGTTAACGGGCTATACGGTCTGGTTACGAGCTAGGATTTCTGGAACTGGAAACAGGCGGTTACTTGCTAGTTCGAAACCGCCTGTTAACCAGCGTTTTTCAAGTGCGCAAGCCTAGACGGTAGGATGCAGACGTAGGTGCAGCTTTGGGACAGACAACCAGTGGTTTTCTGCTGTAAACAAACGGCTTCAGCAAAAATTTAACTTTTTCTTTTTAAATTTCAAATTCAAAATTAATTTTTTCCACTCATTTTTATCTATAAATACTCCATCATCCCCACTTGCCCTCATTTTTATCCACTCGCCCTCATTTTTATCTATGGAAGAGCGACTGAAGTGAGGTCGAGCCCAGAAATCATTAAATTTTGTGCCCCCTACAACCACTTGGAGTCGCAATGGAAGAGCGACTGAAGTGAGGCATATTTGGTGAAAGTGCATAACATGTATCAACAAGAAAACCTTCGGCCCTTCAAGTACCTCAAGACTTGGGAGATGGTGCGCTACTGTGAGAAGTGGACAGGTAGCAGGGATCGAAGAGATCGAAGAGCGCCTTGGGCAGACAATACACAATAAGCGAAGGCAAGGCGAGCGTGACACCAAGTAGTAGTTGTCCGCAAGGGGAAGGGGAAGGCGGCGGCCAGATCATCTGGTGCGAAGACGAATGGGATAAGGGAAATGACTGAGCAATTGCGCAAAACCAATGAGGCCAGGCTAATGTCAATGTACTACAACGCCATTTGCTGAGACTTGTCCGGAATGGACGAGGAAGCAAAGGAGAAGCACCATTGGTCTGTGGCTATGCTCGAGGCGAAATTAGGTCTATCCTAATTGTATTTTTTTCAATTATGTTATTTTTTAAATTTCAATTATGTAATTTTTTAAATTATGTACTTTTTTATTTATATTATATACCTTTTTTAAATTATGTAAATTTTTAAGTTTTTATAATAAAAATAGTAATTCTCATTTATTCGTAAATCATTTTAATTGAATATACAATTAAGAAAAAACAATAAAAAGTAAATATAATGAAATGTAAATGGACTCCGTGAATAATGTAAATCCTTAAGGAGATAGTAATTAACGAATGTAGAGGAAAAAAAAGTTAAGCACATGAATAATGAATACTCGATGGGATAGTACTCTATGGAATACAGATGCCTTAGCATTTTTACATCTCCGGTCAAACGAATTTGTTAAAAATTATTTTTAAAAGTCAATTGTCAGGAGCGAATACATGTAACAAAAAGGAAAATTAATCACATAAGGCCTCGGTTAATACGCATATTATTTTTTATTCGTTAGCTATGATGCTTAATCAAGACATTTCTGTCACTGGTGATGAAACTGAAAATGACTAGTGGTGGTCCATGAAGTCGATAAAGCAATATATTCGTTTTTTATTTATTTTTAATTATGCCAATTGCAAATCGTTGAGGAATATTGGCTCTATTTCACGAACTTCGCGATGAAGAGAATCGCAATAAGAGGGCAAGATTACAAGTAATCAAATGAAATTTGACTATAGACTAAAGAGCAACAAGTTAACATCCACAATCAACATCATCATCACTTAATCCAGACTTTAAATTCAAACATCGTCATTCGGATGACTTATAGGTTTATTATACTTTAGGGTAAATAGCAAATATATATATATAGTTATAATAATTTTCGTACCAACTTTTATTACAGTACTAAGACTACATCATGGTCGTCCCTTTTCGAAATCTGACGGTCAGGAAAGAGGACATGTTGCAGCGTTTTAGTATTAGTTTATTAACAAAAGGATATTTAAGTAAAATCCATTTTATGCAGTTATGGTAAATGCCTATTCTTATTGTACGTGTTTTATTTAATATTAATCATGTGGTTATGAATTATAATATTAACGTGATTTATGAATATATATTTATTCATAAATCTTTGCACTAACGTTATTTATGTTTACGGTATTACTTAAATAATATATTGATTCACGTTTTAATTTTTGATATAATAATATAGAATGTAAGATATAATGATATATCAAAAGTTTGGTAATGATATACTAATGGTGGTATGTGCTCAAATCTGCGGTTATTTTAAAAAATACATATCATTACATAGTTTACAAAGTATCATCGTAAGAACCAATCATTATATATCATAAATGTAATCAGCACACGCAGTCAAAATAGTTATGTCCTAATTTATCATCATACTATATAGATAACATCATTATTTTTTGAGATATTATCATCATATATTGTCTATATATTTTCATATAATTAATCTTCATAAAGCACAAATTAAAATCATCATTCAAATAAAATCAGATCAATAAAGGATGTAATGTATACCAATATCTCATAAAACCAATGTCATTACATACAGGATGTATGCATGTATCATTATAGATCTCATAAAGCAGACACAGTATGTATGCATGTATCATTATAGATCTCAGAAGTTATCATCATTGCAAATCAAAATTATCATCACACGTACTAAATTTCATCTAAATAGTTTAAATTCTGCATCTTTGCATCATTTCATCATTTTAAATGTATTTTGTTAAGTTTTTTAGATATTTTCAGAAGAGTTGTTGTAATAGATTAGTGGAGTAATGATTACACATATTACAGTAACTAACTCAACTTCTCACGACAAGTACTGGAATTAAAACGCGTCTATTTGAATTCTATGACTATTTTACTCTTTCAATCATATTGCTTGAACTATATAACGATATTATTTTTTCTTAAATCATGATCATCCGTTTTATAATCCTAAGATCTAGATTAGGTCTTAGTTATGTATTTAGGGGTATTCTTATTCTAATGCACTCATATATATATATATATGGATAATTAGTCAGTTAAACTAAACCTTTAAACTTTGCAAAATTTCTCACAATTCATTCAAGTAAAGAAATTATACACAATATTTAAGTGCCATAAGCGTGATCAAGATTGAAGAATACTTGAATACACAAAGTGCAACACAGGGATGCGAAAATACACATATTTAAGGCAAGTGATAGCTGAGGAAGAGGATTCCAGTCCAGCTTCGAAAATCTAAAAAAACAAAGTTAAATAGCTTGGATCTTGTTTCTACAAGTACCAATCGCCGATAACCAATTAGTTGCCATTTACCAATCCCCAGAAATTCATGATCGAAAGTGATCAATCCCAAAGAAAAATAAATATTTAAAATCAAAATGCAAGAATGACTTCAATAATATATATAAAAACATCACATGCATGTGTTATTCATCATTACATTCTGATCACACAATCTTTTCCCAGAAATCACTGTCTGGTTCGTAAGAAGCCCTATAAACATTGAACACTACAAGCTGACATTCAAGACTCATGTCCAAATTAACCTCCCATTTCTTTAAAATTTATCTGCACATATCAATGCATGGAAATATGAAACATCAAATTCCTACGCAGCCCACTTGATCCGTACGAGGTTGAAACAGACAAAAACTAACCAACTCCAAAACACCATCACATGAAAAAAAATATACAAAAATGACTATAACTAAGTAGCCAACCATATATGTTCTGCACCACATATTACTACTACTACTCCAATGGTGACTGCTCCGTTTTCGCTCGTAGCAATATTTCTTCCCTTGGTAGCAGCCGTCATGCACTGCGGCCCGTGCGGCAAGACTCCGGTGCCCTATCCAATGAGCAGCGGCCCAAACTGCGGCGACCAGGCCTACAAAATCAAGTGTGATCCAAACACAAGCACTCTGCATTTCATCTCGAAGCCCGGGAGACTCTACCCAATCACATCCATCGACACGAGATCCCAACGGATGGTGATCCGGCCGCCATCTGTGCTCCCGGGCACGTGCTTTTCCGAGGACTTCAGAAGCGAAGGCTTCCAGATCGACGACTCGCTCCCCTTCAACATCAGCAGCAGCAACACAATACTCCTCTTGAACTGCACAGACAACATGCTGCATTTGCAGGTATTTCCTTAAATTGAATTCCCAATAATACTAAATGAGCTTGATTTTGACCTCATTTTCAAAACTATGTTGCAATTTTCCTGTTTAGGTGCCTATCAACTGCTCCTCCAACTGCCCTTGCCACACCTACATCGACAACACCCCGTCAGCAGGTGCTTGCAACGAGCAAAAGCTGTGCTGCTCGTTTAGGACAGGGGGATCGCAGAACGCGTACATCATCCGCGTCCACGCAGATGGATGTATGGCGTATCACAGCTATGTGAATTTTGACCCTGGCCTCCCATTTGCCAAGTGGCCGGCGCCTGGCTTGGAGCTCCTCTATGTCTCGCCGTTGGGACCAACCTGCAACACTACGGCAGACTGCCGTGAGCTGCCGTTTTCAAAGTGCTTGGCGGACTCCACTGATGGTGGCCGCAGGAGGTGTCTCTGCAAGAAGGGGCGCTACTGGGATCCTGCGACAGGATATTGCCAAAGTAGGTCACTTCTAATTTCACCAAAAATATATGTTTTCCACCCTTTTCTGTCATAAAGAACGCATCCTAATTATTTATAACTATTTTTATCCACGTACTAGAATGTCTTAACCACCTGGTTGTGTCGCAGAGTGTCGACATGGAACAGGCTGCAAAATACATACCAATTACACCCCAGCTATTGGAGGTAAGTCATTAAGTCTTGCTTTGAATGTTTATCTTGAAATTGTTCAAAGAAAAAATGTTTTCAAACTTTAATTAGATAAAAAGACACTATATAACCGTCTATAAATACACAAATTCTACCCACATTTTGGTTTTTAAACTCTTGATAAAAAATACATAAACTTTTAATTTTTTGGAATTTAGTATGAGTCCAAATTTTGTTGGTGAATAACTTACTTACCTTTATGCAGCTACTACTGGTGTATTCCTTCTCCTCCTCCTGACCGCGTTCCTCGTGTACAGACAGCGCCAGTACACCAAGAACGCTGCAAGAAAGACACTAATAAAAGAAAGAGAGCATATCTTAAATTCCAACAACAGCGGAAAATCAGCCAAGATCTTCTCAGGCAAAGATATCAGGAAAGCAACCAACGACTTCTCAAAAGAAAATCTGCTGGGCACCGGTGGATTCGGAGAGGTTTTCAGGGGCACCTTAGACAACGGAACCGATATAGCCGTTAAGAGGGCCAAGCCGGGAAACGCCGCGGGCACAGCCCAAGTCCTCAATGAGGTCAGGATCCTCTGCCAGGTCAACCACCGGAGCTTGGTGAGAATGATCGGCTGCTGCGTGGAGCTCGAGCAGCCCCTCTTGATCTACGAGTATGTCTCGAGGGGGACCCTTTTCGAGCACCTGCACAGGGCGGAGGCGCGCCAGACGCCGCCTCTTAACTGGCTGAGGCGCCTCTTCATTGCCCACCAGGCGGCTGACGGCCTTGCCTACCTCCACTCCTCCGCCGTGCCCCCCATCTACCACCGGGACGTGAAGACGAGCAACATACTCCTGGATGAGAATCTTGACGCCAAGGTGTCGGATTTTGGGCTGTCGAGGCTGGTTGAGTTGAGCGAGAGGGATTGCACCCACATCAACACCTCTGCTCAAGGGACGCTAGGGTACCTCGACCCCGAATACTACGTGAATATGCAGCTGACGGATCGGAGTGACGTGTACAGCTTCGGAGTCGTGTTGCTGGAGCTTCTGACTTGCAAGAGAGCTATTGATTTCAATAGGGAGGAGGATAATGTGAACCTGGTGGTTTACATGAAGAGGATGTTTGATGAGGATAGCCTGATGGCAGTGATTGATCCGGCGATTAAGCAGGGGGCGTCGGAGGTGGAGCTGGAGACGATGAAGGCCATTGGGAATCTGGCTGCGGCTTGCTTGGATGAACGGCGGCAGAATCGCCCTTCGATGAAGGAAGTCGCCGATGAGATTGAATGCGTTATCAGCATTATTACAGGCGATGATGCTTCTAAAATTTAGCAGTTAATTTCTGGCGTTCTAGTTTGTGATTTTATGCAATATACTGCTAGTTTTGTCTGAATTTTTTTGCAGAAGATTTAAAATGACTCCATATTGGATCTCGAATTCGTTAACATGGGAATATTACACATGAAATAGTTTACAGCCCAAAGCTGAAGGGAACAAAATGCAGATATTAATTTAAAATCAGAAAGATTACCACTACAGTTCAGATTTACCTGAGAAAATTGCTTTGGGGGGGGGGGGGTCAAAAACTTGATCTGAAAAAGAACATTTAAACTGATGCTAATATCCAGAACATGACATGAGACGACATGGCGATAAGGAACCATGTAACGAACGCCAGAGCTATGGCCAGTTCAAATCTGTGGCATGGGAGATGCGTTGGACCTGTACAAAATTTTAAGTCTTTTGCATACAAAACTGCAATCCCAGCTGACGAGCATGCAGCAGCAAGCGATAAGGTAGCTGTTACCTGCATCCCATATGTGATTCTTGAGTCAACTTACGCAAAAAGAGCAACATCCAGTCATGAGGTTTAAACAAGAAGCTGAACTACATAGAGATGGCCTCATCAGAAAGATAATATTTGAAAACTCAATTGATGTCAGATGGCTAAGCCTGAGATTTGAAAATCGAGCAGTAGTAGCTAATAGCATAGGAAAGCAAACATTGACAAATGAGAAATATCTACAACCACATCCAAACATCAAGTTCAACTTACATGAAGCCCTTTTTAGACTTCAAAAACTTATTAGACATAAGTGTCAAATGCAGAAATCGACAAAAAAAATTGTATAAGTTGTTGCTTCACAGGTGAAAGTGAGACAAAACAGTTGGGTGAAAAATTCACCGCGTTATTCGAACTGCCTTTTCAATTTGAGAAGAGTTGAAAATATAACTGTCGTAGCATCATACCACACATTTGCAGACAATAGGGCGAGCAAATAAAAGTAGTTAGAGAGATTACCCAATCACCAACAACAAACAGGCTAACTAGGACTGGATTGCGGAGGTCTCTTTGTATCCGTAAAGCATAGATATCAAGACACGCAAGTCCAAAGCTCCATAATACTTGAAGCCCCATTGATGCGATAAGATAACTGAATCCAAAAACTACGGTGTCAATAGAATTCATTAAACATGTTTCAAATCAATTATAACAAAAACTAATTTCCCACGATCGAGCTGTTTACCAGAATATCAATTTTCAAAGAATCTGCAGCATAAATGCTAACTGCCTGCTAAGTAACTTACTAACTCCGATCATTATGCCGATTTTGAGATACTAGATTAATCTAAACCGGGAAGTAGCAAGTGATATCGGGCAATTAGAGGAAGATGTATACACAAGCATATACTCTAAAGCCAACACTGGGTTGGTCTAAGCAGTTTGAAACGAAAAAACTATCCTTTCCTAGCCAACAAATGTTCCCTTTAACCAGCAGAAAACTTTCCATATGAATATTACACAAATCCCACTTGATCTAAAGTGTTTATTTATCAATAAGAATTATATCCTGAGCAACTGAGAACACAGAATTACAGGCTATCATAGACCTAAAAATACCAAAAAAAGGCCAAAATTCCAAAAATCAATCTAACAAATTTGAAATCCAGCAATATCCAAATCCGAAACTAAACAGAACCAGATTCATACTTCCGAAAACCTCCAAATTCAACAAAATAGATAAACTCGTGCAGTTATATATCCACCATATCGGAAAAACAATAATTCAACCCAAATTAATTATTTTGATTTTATTAATTGCCATACATAGAATTCCCAAATAGTTTCAGATACAAATCGATACCAACCATAATTGCACATAACGTACCAAACATAAATAAATGACATTAAACTAAACCAAAAAAGAGAATTAAAAGATAAAAAGAGAGCGAATACATACCAATAAGCAGTGAAATTAGAAAACCCAACAGCAGAAACCATAACTCCAATGGAACCAGCTGCAAACAAACATTGTCCAATCCTCAGCATCAATCCACACACAGTTCCAGGGCTACCCAGCAAATCCTTCATTTTTCTTCCTCTCCCGCAAAACTCTGGGCCCTTTTCCCCAAATTCAAAAAAGGGCCCCCTTTAAATCCCTAGATTCCATCTATTCTCCCCATTCCACCCCTGCAAAGTGCAAACGCAAATCTCAAAACTCACTGTGCCCACACTATCACGTACTAGCGCTCCACTTCTTCGCGCAGAATCGATTTGGATGGGTCTGATAGAGATTGAATCGAACACTCGCTCAAACACGCAGCCAACTGCACCGTTGAGCTTAAAAAGGCTCGTAAAAAATTTCCTTTTTAGGGGTTGTAATTAGTATTTCATAGTATTATAATATAATAATAGTATTTGAAGGAGGTAAATTATGATGGGCAGTTTGTTTAATCAGTGGATTAGTAGCAACGGACGCTGTCAGTGGGATTACAATACTAGCAGGATGTGACCCCTGTCACTTTATTTTTTCTTTTTCTTTGTAAATTTTGGTAGTTCAATTGTCGGAACTTACTCGACTGTCGTCTTGTCCGCACCGAATCTCTATCTGCCATTTCAGATATATGTCCACATCACCGCATACGTGGATATATATATATAAAAACCCTTATCAAAGGTAATTTTAGCCTAAACTCATTTACATTACTACTAATTTAATCATATTCTTCTTTTGTACTTTGGTTTTTTTATTTTTTTTATTTTCATTTCCTGTTACTTTTTCTTTTATTTTTTATGTTTGATTTTTTCTTTTATTTTTATTTTTATTTTTTTTTTTTATCATTAAATATTTTTTAATTAATAATTATTATTGTATTTTAA
>JAYDZE010563084.1:0-12492 GCA_034509125.1 Monilaria moniliformis | reverse complement strand
AAATAAATTGATGTTTAGGGGTATTGTATTGTGAGAAAGTTTCCATAAATGGAATGGGACTACTTTTGGTGGACGGAACAAAATGGAAAAATGGGACTATTTTTTATGGACGGAGGGAGTATATTGAACTATGTCAGGAAAAAAAGAAGAAAATTATAATTGGTTCCAAAACTGTAATATAAATAAATAACAATAGCAATACAAATTCCTAAGTTTGTATGATATGAAAAACTTCTACAAACCAAAACAATTTTCAATAACGAACAAATACATTAAAAATAACAAAAAACATTTGTAAAAATATCAAATAGTGCAAACCTATTTCTTAATATGAAGCACTTATTTAAAAATCCTGATTAATGAATTTAAGATTAAAATAAAACACAAAGAATTGAAACTTAAAAAAATGAAAAAAAGCAAGAGCATGTGGATGAAAAGATAACAAAATAATTAGGATAGTATCGGAAATAATACATATATCTAAAAAGAACATGGACATTTTTTTCCAATAATTTTATAATATTTAAAAAAAAAATTGTAGTTGAGTTCATTAGATTGATATTGTGAAGCAGCAATACATACTAAAAGAAAATTGTGTAGCTGCAGGTTTGCAGCAGCACTACCCACTAAATTAAAATAAAAACAGAAACCTAAAAACCCCAGAAAGTTTTTCTCCAATTTCTTCTTCATCAATCATACGGGCAGTTCACTGTGTCTGAAATTCTCTGAGTATTTAGTTGATTGAAGTTTCAATATGAGCAGTGAGGCAAAGGAAATTTCAGAAGATCTGTTTGCCGAGGCGTCAAGGGCTGTCGATTTGCTCTACAACATTCGAGACACCTATTTTCCGGCAAATCCAGATGAAAAAGCTTCGGAGCTCTCTACGAAATCTAGTCTTGCCCTCCAAGTGCTCGATAGAATTCCCCAAGGTTTAATTTTGAGCAGACGCATTAGTTCAGATGCAAGGTTTCGAGTTTAAATCTTACCTGAAATGATTCACTGATTGTTGTGGTGTAGAGAAACGGAAGATGCCGGGGCATAGAGCTACTTTTGAGTATTTGAGAGGGAAAGTGTTGGATGTTTTTCCCGAGTATAAGAAAGAAGCTGAGGATCATCTCTCCAAGGCTGTAAGTAGCGTTTAAGGAATTAAAATTTCTGTTAATTTTCTGTTTTGGGCATCTTAATGTGATCTTTTGGTGGGCAATTTAGTTTCTAAGTGGTGTTGTTTAGCTGGATTTTTTTGGAAATTGGTAAGAGAAGCTAGGTAAAGATGTTCTCACTGGGGGTGTTTACTATTCATGATTGATAAGATACATAATTAAGTATTTTTATTCTCATTATCATGATTTCTCGAACCGTACCTTTTCAATGGGGTACGAATCAAGCAAAATAGCTCAAATGATAGAGATTATCAAGGGCCTTGGATATCTCATAGATATGCATCTTAGTAAACAAGGGGTTGTTAGCCCATAGAATAGCGGCAATAAGTAGAAAAGGACGTTAACTTGGTTGAATATGTGGATATTCCTTTGATGGGTTGTTCTGTTTCTCTAGTGCATCTTGGAATTTGACACCATTGAAGTGTTTTTACTGTTTGTGGATTTTGTTTCTTAATTTGTGCTGATTCTTTTAGTCACACTTTTCCAACAGGTGAAGCTGAATCCTTCACTTGCAGATGCTTGGTTGAGCTTAGTTAACTGCATATGGAAGAAAGGTGATCTAGTTTCAGCAAAGAATTGTTTTACACTTGGCTTAAGCAAGGTCATTCTGTTGATCCTGTAATTTTGACAGAGAAGAGTTAAGTTGTACAGTTCTCTAAAATTTCTGCTAAAATGGGTAACTTTCAGGGTCCCCATAAAGGGCTTCTTTGTCAATTATCAATGCTTGAAAGAAGAATGGCTCAAGGTAAGATCGGCAGTTGATTCTTTTTGTTACTTTTATTAAGATTTCGCTATAGCATCGCTGATAGTTAGCCATGTATGTATGTCTTCCAGGATCTGAAGACCAGGTCAAAATTGTCGATGACAGCATAAAGCATGCTAAAGAAGCCATCTCTCTTGATGTCAAAGATGGGAACTCTTGGTGTAAGTGTAAACGGAGATCATAAAAGCAGCCCCAAGTGTTGTGCTATATCATATGTCCATTTAATATGAAGACTTTGTTTTCTCTTTCTCTTTTTATTTTGGATTTCCACATTTTGTCTTCAATTTGCACAGATAACCTAGGGAATGCTTGTCTCACGTCATTTTTTGTCACTGGAGCTTGGGACCATGGAAAGCTTCTCCAATCTTTAAAGTCATACCAACATGCTGTGAGTGTCGTGTTAGATAAAAAGGCTTCTGTGCTGCAATTTCTGTACTAGTCTTTTGAGGATTTTAATACCTTTTTATATTTGTCAGGAAAAAGATGAAAGAATGAAGTCGAATCCCGACCTCTATTTCAACTGTGCCGTTGTAAGGCTCTTTCTGTCACTTCATTCCCTTTTAAGTGTTTTACGAGTAGATATACCAGTAAAGTCTTCTCTATATGCATATTTTTCACCGCTTTTAGCACCATTTCTTCTTCTTTTTCTTTCTGCTTAGTCACTGCAAGTTATATTTGCTGTTTCAAAATACTTATCACTTTTATGCCTTTTTTGTTGTTTATATATTAGGCTTAGACCTCCTAAAGCACTTAACTCCCATGGTAACAGCCCACTGAGCATTTTCTTCCCGTTCTGATAGGTGAACAAATATCTAGAGAACTACGAGAGAGCTCTGAGTGGATTTGAAGCTGCTGCATTGAGGGATCCTGGTCTAAATGCCATGGAGGAAGTTCAGAAAATTATTTGCCTTCTCGAAAAAATAGATAGTTCACTTCGAGTAAGATGGCCCCTGTTTTTGTTCTTTGCTAAGTGAAAAGTTAGATTGTCATATTCATCTTTTTATTGTTATTAAGAAATTCAGATCTTTTGATTAGGTTATCCTTTTTATGATTGAATGTTGCAGTTAATTAACATATCATTGTTATGCAGGGGCAGACCAAGGTTAAACGTCTAGCATCCTTGGCATCATCTCTTGCTAGTGTAAACTGTAAGTATGAACTACCTTGTATAAGTGGACCGTGGTTTGAGCAAAATCCAATTAGTTGGAATATTTTATTTATATTCTTTTTTACTTTTCTCCTAGTGAACGCATCTTACAGAAAAGAGACCATAGATTGTCTGTCAGAAGGTCTGAACAAAGCAGTTGGCATCGTAGGAAAAGTCATATTCTTCATTAAGCACGAAAATGTGGCACCATTGTAAGTTTGCTTCCTCTCTGCTCAGAACCCCCTGCGCTTGACTGATTTGATTTCCACATTAGTTAGTTAGCTTGTAAAAGACCTTCTAACCTTATTTTTCCATCATCTTGGTACAAACATTACAGTTACTATTTGCTGTGTGATCCAAGTCAGAAATGCTACGTTCTGTCTGTCTATGGAGTACATAACGAGGCGGTAAATTGTGGTTCAATCTTTTTTTGTATGCATAATTGACCCTTTGTAGAGTTTGAGGTTCCAACTTGCTTTGTTTAATTGAGAAAAACTGTGATAGATTATGCTTTTATAACACCAAGAGTTGCTTTTAATGGTTTGTTCGATTGCATTTCAGATTAAAGAAGGAGATCAAGTCACTATTCTGGAACCTTCTTACCAATATATTGATTTTTCGTGGAAGGGAAAGGTATGCTGGAATTGTTCGCTACTAATGTAATGTTGCATAGAATGCTGACATCATACATATATTTGAGAGGCACAAACAATGCCATGCCTCTTCTTTTTCTATCTATGACTTCATTATTGTCTGTTTTTGGCCACCAGTTGTACCAGTTCAGATCAGTCCGCGTTGATTTCATGGAACAAATGCTCGTTAATGGAAAAGCCTTGCCGCCTCAGCATTCTGTTCAAACATCAATCTACGCTCAGAACAAGACGTGAAAAGGTTCTGGGGTTTGCGTCCGGATGCACATAACTCGGGTGATGAATGACAACGACGAGTACGACAAAGAGATTTAGGTAATGTGTGAAACAGAAGTATGTTTGTTTAAAACAGTGGAATTAAGCTCTAAATGAGAATTTGTTAATCTTTTTTGTAAGAAGAAAATTGTTTGAATTTCTCTGTAATCAATCTTTGAGATGTGGGGTGAAATATATGTAAAAGCTTTTGTTTTTGGCATGTATTGCAAACTTTCAAGCTTTTGACATGCAGTTGCCTCATGGAAGTTTCACTTCAATTTTGATGTTGACACTAAATTTATTGCAACTTTTGAAAAGAGGTTGCACATGAAATTTTCTTTTCTTCATAAGATTTTGCCATTATAGAATTTCCCATTATACATATATATACATATATTATATATAAGGATATATTAAAATAAGAACACTCCTTAAATGCATCACTAAGAACTAATATAGATCATAGGATTTCGAAATGGACGTTCAAGATTTAATGAAATACGGCATTTTTATCACATTTAATGTATATCATTAAAGGGTAGAATAGTCTCATTAATGTATTAATTGTCCGATTTATTAGATAGGTGGAGAAATTGGAGGGATTAATTGCCATAGAATCTACACACTATCTCGTAATCTTCTATATCACGCATTTATTTCATATTATCATTTTATCTTCATTTTACTAGCATTGGAAACCGATACTACCTTATTTCGGATTTAGTGTGTAAAACATATATTAACATATATTTAAATTAATATCATTCTACACACAAAAAAAATATATATATATATATATAATATCATCATGCCGTGAACAATATACCTTCATACTGGCGACAAAAAATCATTACATTCCAACACAGAAAGACACGTACACAACTGTAATTAAATTACATACATTAAAAGATAATCAGCGTTACTACCTCACCGTAATTATCATTATTACTGTACATAAATATCATCATAATTGTAAACTCATATCACTATACAAGAACCAAACACAAATACAATATCATCATGTTGTGACCAAATATATCTTCATATTCACGACGAAAAATCATTACACTCAAACACCGAAAACATCACACTAAAACAAATATAGTAAATCTGAATTTATAAAATAACCCTAAATTAGGGGGATCGACAACTAATGCGACAATTATCATAATAAAAGAAAAAAAACTGATAGTGCAAATCTTTTCCGAAATTAAGGGGATTAACAAAATCTGGATGTGCGTTAATTATGGTAATGCCCTTTCGAATATAAACAATATTTTTTTGCGCAACATGTGTCATTCAGAACTGGCGTTAGATTCAGAAAATGGACAATGTAGACGAGTACTTGGTTATGCAATAACAAATGATTTGGATATGATTATATATATATATATATATTGTAATCATTTTCAAACCAAATTTTATCGCAGAACTAAGATCAAATCATGATCATACATTTTGGAAATCGGATGGTCTGAAATAAGGACATGTAGCAGCGTTTTTTATTATTTTATTAATTAAAAGTTATTTTGGTAAATTCTAATTTTGGTGAAGGCCATATTGCAAAAGAGCAACGGTTTCAACATAGAAAGAATGGAGATTTGAAGAGTGGGACATTGCTCACCGTTCATGGCCAAGTGGCATGCGTGAGGGCAGTTCATCAAAATATGATTACACATAACTTTGGAGCTGAAACAATCGATGAATCGTTCGACCTGTTGAAGAAGTAACTCCAAACTTCACCGGTTTATGCAAATCCTCGTAATGATAGAACTGTTGTGGTTGTTGCTATCCTCAAGCTAGCGCAAAAATGTTTAGTACGAGTTCACGGTTGTTGTCTAGTATATCATTCTTCCATCCTTTTCTTCTTGGGATGGGAGTTATGAATTTTCCAGCGTTTAACAAAATAATTAAGAAGAAATGACAGTAAAGTACACAAATTATGTACTACTGGCCAAAAATTGAAACCATGGTTGGACTCCTCGACATGTTCTATTGGACACCCCCCAAATCAATTCCACAATCTGAAACAAGTTAACCAAAGAATTCCAACTCAATTGCTGCAAATCCTAGTTCCATCTGCCAATTTTCCGACTCAATTACTTTGAAGCTAAACACCCGAAAACGAAATTAAGAATATAGTTGGATAGCTCACAACATGCATGGACTTCAAAAACCATCCAACACAATTTAGTTTTGATGTCGATGGAGCTTTAAAATTCAAAATCTAAACTCTTATTGAAATCGTGCGCACAATTCTACACTGCCCTAATTAAGTTCACCAGTCGATACATCGTCCGTTTGATATCCGAATATGTTGAAAAATCTTGACAATACAGAATTAAATAATTGGTCGGCTAATAAACCAACTTAGTCTTGCCTCTGATTAATTAGGCGTTGATTAATATTAGTATATGAGTGTCTAAGTTACCAACTTGGACCCCTTATAGTTATAACTAGTTAGGGAACAAAATCAAAGGTGTCTAATTAAGCAAGCTACGAGTTACATTTACATGTGACGAACTATTGTGTTGTTGCGATAATATGACTTATTTTTAATTACGAGTTGCTTTGGCTCTATCTCGTCATCCTCTCCAGAAAACTATCGTTACCAAACTCAGTGAAAAATATTAAATAATTTCTGCTTAAATGTTAGATATATTAACTCGATTGTGTCCTATTATAAGTTACAATTAATAAACTAGCTAGTATCTCTCATACTCATAATCATAATCATAATTACTTCGGAGGGGAAATCATCGATGAACTGTTCGATTTGTACGAGGACGAACGAGCTCACGCTTATTGGCCCTACAAAAGAAATGCAATCTAGCGACGGAATTTCCGTCGTAAAATCCAGTATTTTCCGTTGCAGGATTGTACTTGTGATGGACTTCCGACTGAAACCAGCCAACGTGAAATCGGTTGACGTTGATATGTGAGTCGCAACAGAGTCTTGGGACGGACGGTTGTGGTCCATCGCAAGTTTTGAAAGTGATAATAATGTGAAGCCTAAAGGGAAGCGCAATCTGCGTATTATTTCTCGAAAAGTCGCAAGGTGTATACATTTTATAACATAAAACAATAGCTAGATGTCGAATCTAACAAAATAATTAATTCCAAAAAGCAATTATAATTTATAGTAGTCAAATGGCATATAGTAATAGGAGCTATTTTCTACTTTAATATCCTTATAAAAGAAAAACGATGATCACACAAAATATTCGTGTAACAATGTTGTTTGCTATTGTTATACGAATTTAAAAATTTATGTAAATCGTGTAAGCATGCATTTAAGGGCATAATAATCGTAAATGGCTAATAGTTTTTTTTTTTTTTTAAATATGAAAAGGCTAGAATTGGATATTGTCTCTACAAATAAATGTATTCATTCGATTATAAATATGCTGGTTATCTCGTCATCCTATTATAATTGCAAAAGAAAAAACTAGTATCTCATAGTGTCATCTAAAAATGGGTTCCATAGAAAATGGACATTTTGCCATGAAAGGTGGTGATGGACCTCTCAGCTATGTCAAAAACTCCTCCTACCAGGTACATCTAATACTTGCATTGTCACAAATTTTGATATTATCGAGAAAATTTTATACTTAATCAATAACGTCGCACAAATTTGATAAATTAATTAAAGAATTGAAGTTTGTGAAACATTTGTGGGCATATAATTTGAGTGAACATAGAATTAAATATTTGAAAGATAAGATGAAAAAAAAAAACTCAAAATTAATCACTTTATCAAAATAAATAATATATTAGCTTGAATTATTGTTACCAAAATACATTATATTACACAAAGCAAACGATCCTTATATATTTTCAAGGGATGAGTATTTGAAGCTGCAAAGGCAATCATCCAAGAAGAAATCGCCACAAAATTAGAGATTTGAAGCAAGCGGATAATTAATAGCTTTTGCATTGCCGATTTCGGGTGCTCAACCGGAAACAACTCTTTTCCGGCCATGCAGACGATCATCGAAGCCATCAAACGGAAAAACGAATCCTCAGACATCAAAGTCCCAGAATTCTACGTCTTCCACAACGACGTTGTCTGCAACGATTTCAACACACTTTTCAGATCACTGGGCTACAATGTAGCTGCAGTGCCCGGAGACTTCCATGGCCGCCTTCTGCCGCCGCCGTCCATCCACTTTGCATTCTCTTCTTGGTCTCTCCACTCGCCCAAGGCGGTGGCGGGCCTCAATTGTAGCTTGCAGCGAAGGAGAGAGATTGTATGGTAGAGAGAGAGAGAGAAAGAGGTTTATGATGCTTGGAAGGTGGGCTTATGGCTCTTCTAATTCCTGCACTGCCTGCCTCTTGGGACCCACACTGTTGCGTCGGTGGTCGAACTTCTCAGAGCCAAAAAGGTCATATCACGCGATTCAGTCTCTACATTCAGCTGTTAAACCTACCTTCCTTATATGGAAATCGACTCGTCTCCATATTCAGTTAATTCGGCCATGCTTATATAGAAATTGACAACAATATCAACCTATATTCTAATATTCGGTTAATTTGGTCTTGCTTATATGGAAATTGACAACACTTAATAATAAATGTTTAACATACTTTAGTCTCTACATTCATTCAGTTAATTCGGTCTTGCTTATATAGAAAAGGACGCCTATATCGACTTTTGCAGGGAAGATTGAGGCAAAGTTCGAGTGATTCAACTTTCCATACTACTTTCCCACCTCAGAAGAGTTGAGAGCCACGTTGCAAAGGAGCCACAGTTTCAGCATTGAAAGAATGGAGATTTTGAAGAGTGGAACATTGCTCACTGCTGATGGCGCGTGTCATGTTTCAGGGCAGTTCATCAAGATATGTTTACACATAACTTCAGGACAGTCCACCTGTTGAAGAAGAAACTCGCAGCTTCACCGGCTTTTGCAAAATTCTACGACAGAACTGTTGTGCTTCTTGCTATCCTCAGGCGCAGAATTCTTTAGTACGAGCTCACGCTTATTGTTAGTAATTACGATTTACACCAATTGGGACAGAATTAGTCCTATATGTTCAATAAGAATATGAAAGTGATATATCTGCATATTATTTCTCAAAAAGTCGCAAGGTGTGTACTTTTTATAATATAAAACAACAGCTAGATGTCGAATCTAACTTACAGGTACAAGAGGAGACATACAATCATTGTCTGTAGTAGCCGTTTTGGTTAGGAGGTGGATACGGAGATTGAGCAGGGTATGGAGGGTGGGGCACCGACCCAGTTTGCTGCGGTGGTGCATTGTAGTATTGGCCTTGCCAGCCACCATATGGGGACTGCCCGTATTCAGCGCTCATATGTTGCTGTTGTTGGGGATGCGGGTATGGATAATTTGAAAGGGGAGGCTGATATGGAGCTGGCGGTGGTTGAGAGTATCCGTAAGGAGGAGTCTGGGCATAGGCGGGTGACGTTGGGTGCTGAGGTGGCTGCTGGTAGGTATAGGCAGTTGTCGGGTGCTGAGATGGCTGGTAGGGAGAGGCCGTTGTCGGGAGCTGAGGTGGCTGGTAGGTAGGGGTTTGGAGGTTAGATGTGTGGGGCACGCGTCCTTGATCCAAGGGCTGTTGAGGGTTGGACATTTGAGTTTGATGAGGCTGTGACGTGGGCGGGAAAGAATAGCTACTGCTTTTGCTGTCTTGGAAACTAAGACCAGCTAGTTTCTTCTGAACATTATCAATCATTTCTCGGCACTGCATGTTTCTAGTCATCACGAAATCGCTGCATTGTTGCTTTACAAGGGTTATAGCATCCTGTTTCCGCAGCCAAAAAGCAATGCAGATGGTTTTAAAACTCTTAGTCGCTACGATGGTCTTGTGAAAATATATGTTATGATAGGATGATGATGGAAGGATTTTCTTACCTGAAGGGTAACATAAAACTTCAGTCCTTCATTGATGTTCTCCTTAATTTCTCGGTATTTAGCTATGGCAGCTTCGATCTGTTTATAGGTCTTTTCACGAGAGGCTGAAAGTTCAAAGATTGGATCATCAGCAGAGAGGAAATCCAGAATCCAAAACTCGAGGCAATTTCACGAAATGACAAGAATTGAAGATATTGGCTCGTGTGTGAAGACAGAAAGAACTTTAGCTTAGGCTCGAATTAATCTTCCATATGCTCACAGAAAAAATGCAGGGGTTCCATGGTACACCACTAGGAACCGAAATCTAAAGGACAAATAAAAGTGAATGTGTGTTTGTGGTGTGTGAAAGCTCTGGGGACGAAAAAGTATATGAATGACTTAGAAGGAAGACAAGGATAGCACAAATTGCATGCAGCAAGCAATACCTTTATAGTCTTCAAGGTTAAAGATAGCAGCAAACTCATCACTTTGAGCCTGCGAAAAATACGAATGATCAAGTAAATAAATTTTTTGATGGAGTATCAGTTTTGAATCAACTTCAAAGGCAAATCATGCCAGTCAAAATCACTCAAGGGGACTAATAACATAACAAATTATATTTAAACCTGGATATGCATCAACAATTGCTCTTGAGCTCCAAGGTTTTTCGCAATTTCTTCACAAATGTGGTCATACTTGGATATCTCCTTTCTAAAAAGATCTTCATGAGAGCCAGCTGTAGCCATCAACTTGGGTAATATATCATCCTGACTCACAAACCATAAGCAGAAAAAGTCAAACAAAACTCTATATATAGTAGAAGCGAGGAGCCAAGCCAGAAACTGGCAAAACCTGGCTCCAAGCTGAGTGAGTTATGTTTGTAGTACATATAAAAAGTATCAGCACCCAGTGCTTACTGAATGCTAAGTACTAAATAAAAAAGTTACGGGCATATGACCAGCCAAGCTTACCTTCCTCTTCATTTCTTTGAGCATGTCTTCAAGACCTGCCCTTTGAGCACCAAGAGTCTCCAATTGCCTCTACAAAGTATCAATGATACAGAAGTGTAAACAGGAATAGTTCTTTCACAAAATCTCATCATTATTCAAGGACCATGCATCTATAACTTTTGAAAGAGAAGAATCGTGAGGAAGACATAGTGTTCATAGGTCGAACATATACACTACAGCCTCAGTGAGACAAACTTACCAAACTCTGCTTCAGGGCTCCCACAATAGCATCTTCACTGGCATCCAGCGACATTATTGGCCTTGAAAGACTTGGCAGGGCAGATTCAATCTATAAAAGTTAAAACAGATGAACAGAAGAATGAATGTTATTGCAATGACTTCAATCAAGGGCAAATGTGTGCGATAAAAACTGAATGAGAACCTTGATTTACACAGTTATGCAAGGGACTACAATGCAGAACCGTGGAATCAATCAGTTAGTCAAGGAACATTTTCTGTTTATAATGGGCAGTGTTACCAAATAATTAGTATTCATTCTAGAGTTCCAGCTCAAATCCCAGCCTAACCATGAACAATCAAGACAAAAATAGCCCTAGGGTACTTGAGAAAGAGCCACAGCAAATGGAGGCCAGCAGTACTTTTACAGGTTGAATAAACTAGCAAATGATAATGCATCCCAACTAGCCCTAAAAAAAATATCATAACTAGTCATGAAAGACCTCTACGAGACGTACTAAGACAGCTGTGAGCACAAATGAGATGGCTTATCCTTGGGAATAAACAATAACAACACAACGCTTAAAGCACAACTCGCAAAAAGACTCCTTAATAAGTCAGAGGAAGTTCAAAAGCTTACAGGATGAAAGTCAAGGATTGACATAAGGACTGAATGCTCTCTAACAGATCTCTCGATCCGAGCATCACTTTCTGCAGCCTGCTTCAAATTGGCTGCAAACCTATTTAACCTATCTTTTAAGTTCTTTGTTAAGGTACTGGATTGTGGCCTTGTCCACCGAGTTCCAAATTGGTTCCTGAACTGTGCATCTTCAGTTGCTTCTTTCTGCAACTGCTCCTCTGTCTGAATCAACATTTCATGGTTCACCCTACTTAAATCTTTAAGTTGCTGCAGCTCAGCTTCTAAACTTGCTGGCCCCCCACAAATCTGTACTGCTTCAACATCTTCTTTTAGAACAGTTGGCAAAGGAGTGTTCCCTTCCAGTGCGAGAACTGAATCAGGCAAATCCATCTCCCTCAGCCTCACACGAGCTAGTTCACTTCCCTGTTGCAATTTCTCAGCCTGTGTCCTAATGATATCATCAACCATTTCAGTATACCTAGAAAGGGATTTTGCACTACTATCAGGGATAAGACTGGCAAACATCTTCTCATTGCTAGCATCCAATACTGCATTCATTGCCATTGGCTTAACCATAGAAAATGTTGGAAGTGCTGATAAGGAACTGGCAGGAGGAACCCTCATCAGGTACACTCTATCATTTTCCTTCACGGCCCTCTCCAAGTTAGATTTTAAATTAGTTTCTAGTTTATTCACTGCATCCAAGAGCTGCTGAGCAGCCCCTCGGGGGGCCACCTTTCTTGCCTCAGATAAGGCACTAATCCCAATTTTTAAGCGTGCAATTTCTTCAGCAATTTCTTCCTTCCCATGCAGCTCCAAACTGTACCTGTAGCAG